>JAQMYF010000010.1:1044174-1061296 GCA_030014195.1 Neosilurus mollespiculum | reverse complement strand
CAGCCATCCCAACAATGGACTCTTCTCTCTGTTGCGGTCAGAGAAACGTTTCCGTTCCTTGAAAGCAAACACTGAGCAAATGAGGGGGAGCTTTTTCCCACAGGCCGTTCGGGCCCTCAACGAGAACACTGGTACCTGGACTTTGTAGACTCTACCCTACACATGAACATTACATCCTACCTCAGCTGATTGTTGCACATACAATTTGCACCCTGTACACCCTGCACTACTCTGCGCACACAACAACCACACTCACTGGACATCATGTCTGCATACTGCACTGACACTTTACAGACACTTGACACTTTACATACAGTATTACTTGTAAAATCGCCACTGCATTTATATTTCATTTTACATATTTTTGTATTCTATATTTTATTTTATATTTTATTTTATTTTATATTTTACATTTTTATATTTATATTGACGTTTAACTGTATATGTCCTTAAAATAGTTATAGTCATTGTTATTGTTCTTTTTCTTCTTGATATTGATAGTTTAATATACTTCAAATACTTCAAATTTTAGGACAGTCATAACAAGCATTTCACTACATATTGTACTCTGTATGATTTTGTACGTGACAAATAAATTAGAATTTGAAATTTGAACGCTACTGTACCGTCTACCCAACATCATGAGCATAATGAGTCTGAGGCTGGGGTGAATAGTAGAATACTCTCGATGCTGCATTGGTAGAAGCTGGTGAGTATTCTGAAGTCCATGCCAAACCACCTCAGCTACCATAGAAAGAAGAGCCATTGTCTCACTGTTTTTGTGATTACATCCATGTGATGTCAACAGCTCAGATCCTCACTGATGTTGATCCCCAGCAACCTGAAGCAACTGACTCTCTTCATCTCTGTACCCTCTATGTGGATAGCGGTCTGTCCTCCACGCTGCAGTCCCCTGTAGTCCATGATGAGCTCCTCGGTCTTGCTGATGTTGAAAGGTGATTGCCGTCCAGGCACCATGATAGAGAGAGCAGGGCTTTCCCTCTGCTCTATAAGTAGACTCACTGCCATCTGAAATGCAACCAATGATGGTAGTGTCATCTGTAAATTTGATGATGGTGCTGGAGCTGTGTGTAGCCATACAATCATGGGTAAACAGGGCGTACAGCAGGGGCTAAGCACACATCCCTGGGGGGCAGAGGTGCTGAGCATCAGTGTGGATGATGTCACACTGCCGATCCACACCACCTGTGGTCTGCCCATCCAGGATCCAGTTGCATAAGGAGACACTGATGCATAGATCCAGTAGCTTCATGACAAGTCTGGATGTGATTTTGGTGCTGAAAGCAGAGCTGTAGTCAATAAACAGCATCCGCACATAAGTGGTCTTGTGGTCCAGGTGGCAGAGGGCAGCATGTAGAGCCAGCCCTATCACATTGTCTGTGGATCTGACTGACCTAAAATGGGTCAATTGTTACAAGCAGTAAAGATGTGATGTGAGCTTTATCTATGTGCTCAAAGCACTTCATTGCGATGGAGGTGAATGCTTCTAGGCGATAGTGAATGAGGCAGTTTCTTTGGGACTGGGACAATGGTTGTCCTCTTGAAGCATGTGGGGACTACAGACAAGAGCAGGGAAAGGTTAAAAATGTCTATGAAGACATCTGCCAATTCTCGAGCAAATGCTCTGAGAATGCTGTCCTACTCTGACAGAAACACCCACTTGCTGTGGCTCTCAAAGTGGGCATAGAAGGTGTTCAGCTCCTCAGGTAGAGAAGCAGTCACCTCCCCCACATTGTAGCTTCTTCCCTGGTACTCAGTGATGGACTTTAGCCCACTCCACATGCACCTGATATGTGAGTCACTGTAGCAGGATTCCACCTTTTTCCTGTACTGTCCCTTGGCCGTTTTTATTGCTTTTCTGAGCTCGTACCAGGCTTTCCTGTACTCACAAGTATCTCCACCTTTAAAGGCAGCTGTCCTCGCTCTGAGCATAGCATGCACCTCTCTGTTGACCCATGGCTCTTTGTTGGGGTAAGTCCATACAGTAACCTGCAGTACGACATCATCGATGCATTTGTGGATGTATCCGGTAACGTATAAGGAGGACAATGTGGCATGCCATGCACACTACTGTCCGACCTGCGCCCTATCCAAAGTGCCCCAATGATCTCCACAGTGGGACTCTTGACCCTGTTGTGCCTGTGCCACAATGCCCCTGGTTTCACATTGTTATTGACTATTGTCTGTTACTGTTTATCCACATTCCTCTGGCTCACCCTTCTGCCTGGCCTCCCTACTACCTTTGAAACAAATGAAAACTGTTCACCCACATGTTACAGAATTTTGGCATCTCTGAGGACATTGTTAGCAACAAATGAGTGCAATTTACCTTTAGAGTCTGGAGGATATTTATGGAGAAGTTTGGCACCACTGTGAGACTCACCACAGGCTATCAACCAGAAGCCAATTGCCAGGTGGAGCACAAACACACCATCAATTGATTTCAACACACATAGAACTCGCACTACACTTCTCAGCATGCACCTCACTGATATGTCACCTGACTCTTAACATTACCATCACATCACATCACATAGATACTTATGTAAAAAAACAAATTTTTTATGTGTAATAAATAAATGTGTATACACATTATATAATATACATATATATGTATTACATTTACATAAAACATTTCTGTGTGAGAGAAAGATGTCACGCAGCCTGGTGGCATAGTGGTTAATACATCACAGCAAGAGGGTCATCTTTAGGGGTCAAATTAGAGGGTCTAATTTGCATCTGAATACATGGCGCGGTATTCCTTTTTTATTAACTATGTATTTGTGGAATTTTTCTGTTTTATGTTACGTAAAATAAATGGGTAATCACATTACTGTAATAGAACAATAAGAAATACTCAATATACTTTCCTTCAACAGGCATCTAGAAGTTTTTACCTGGTGTGCTGGTGGGAGGAAGTTCCTGAACTTGACGGGACATCGAACTTTGTGGTCCTATTGGCTGCAAAGGTTTAGCCACTTGTGGAGGAGGTCCAGTAGGGCCAGCTGGTCCTTGTAGACCAACAGGACCAGGAGGGCCAGGAAGTCCTGGTGGTCCTGTAGGACCCACTGGCCCTTGTGGCCCTGGGGGGCCCTGAGGCCCCTGGGGACCTGGTTGACCATCTCTGCCAGCAAGACCAGGTAAACCAGGGTCACCCCTCTCCCCTGGAGGCCCAGCACGACCTCCTGAACCTCTTGAGCCCTTTGACCCAGGGTTTCCCCTTGGTCCAGGGGGACCTTTGAAGCCAGGGACTCCTGAAATTCCGGGTGGGCCTTTGTCTCCTTTAGGCCCTGGCACCCCTGGAGCACCCTTTTCACCACTATCACCTTTTAGACCTTGTTTGCCTGCAGGCCCCTGGGGTCCTTTATCTCCCCGTGGGCCTCTAGGACCAGGAGGACCTGTAAACATAATATTAATAAAATTCTATTAGTTCATTATTCTTTGATCCCTCCAGCCTTTAACATTAAAGCCTTTAATATATCTAACCACTACCTTGAAGAATAGTGAAGTTCGTTATTAGTTGAGAGTGTTTGCTGTCAACCAGCTTCATTTCTTCCATGACTATAGAGAGGCTGCTCACTTCTTTGTCAAGCCTTGCAGCAAGCTCTTCTTGTTGTGTTTTGAGCTCAGTGCCATCTGCTCTGGCTTCCACAATGCTGCTGTTGAGGGCCAGCAGCAGGTCTGAGTGCCTCGTTACTGTCTCTGCACAGGTACGAAGACCATTTAGGTCACTGCTGATGGATCCTAGCAGCTGTGTTGCAAAGCTCACATTTCCTGTAATTCGGTCCATGTCCTCCTCATTACGATCCAGACGTGCCTCCAAAATGTCAAACCTGTTGGTGGTGGCAATGTCATGATCACGCTGCTGATCCATGAGCTCACGCAGATTCTGGTCATGACTGTCCATAGTAGTTGAAGTATTCTGAAACTGCTCAGACAGTGAACTGAGTTGTGATGCTATGTCCTCAAGGGTATCAGTATTGGAACGGGCCAGTGCTGAGTTGTTAGCAGTCAGCAACTGGAGGTTCTGCACTTTTTCTCTGAGCCAATCAGCATCTGCCTTGGCTTGCCTGGTCAACTGTTGTAGACTCAGGTAGTCATTCTTCAGCTTGTGGACTATCTGGCTGGTATCCTCCACTGAACTCTGGAGGGTGCTGATGACATTTCTTTGCTGGCTCTGAGTGAAGTTGAAAACATTAAGGCTGAGGGTGGAGCGACTTTGCTCCCTTGTCTGTACCTGAAGATCGGATTGGAGCCGTTCTGTATCTGACTTCAGTACACCAATCAGGTTGTTGTATATGGTGAGTGTACGGTTGACAGTGAGAATGGTGTTTGTATTGCTCTCTAGAAGGTCTCTCAGTGATACATGGCCATTTTGCATATCCTCCCCCACAACCCGAAGCTCATCCAAAGCTGCCCTGTTGGTGGATGCACTCAGGGCAATGTCATTAATTTGGTTCTGCAATGCTTGGATTTCTGCCTTGAATGATAGTATTTCACTTGTGGCATTCTCTGACTTTTTTCCTGTTTGATCATCTGTGTGGAAAAAAATAATAACATTACACCAAAATATATATTAATTACACCAAAATTTCAAAAAACGCACTTTAGAAACATAACTGTAGTCTATCTTTATATAGAACTCACCAAGCATTTTCAAGTCTGTTTCTACAGCAGTTATTTTGCCTTGATAGTTTTCCATCCCTTCAGTCACATCATCCATCCTTTGGACCACTGAGAAGAAATATGCACACAAGAAAAACACTAAGATATGAATTAATACGAAACTGAAAAAATATTTTAAAATACATATGCCATCCATCCATCCATATATATATATGTGTATGTGTGTGTGTGTGTGTGTGTGTGTGTGTGTGTGTGTTTGTGAGTGTGTGTGTGTGTGTATGGAATTATCTCTTTTACTTTCTTTATTACAACTGCAGGGAGGCTAGAGCCCATCCCTGGCAACTCTGTGCGAAGGTAGGGTACATAGCTTGCCAGCACATCACAGGGCCAACACACACCCAACCATTTATATTTATATGCACACCTAGGGGAAATCGAGAAGATCCAATTAGCTTAATGTACATGTCTTTGGACTGTAAGAGGAAATTGAAGCACCTGGAAGAAACCTATGCAAGCATGTGGAGAATGTGAGAACTCCACAAAGATACGCCCACGCTGGGATTGGTACACAAACCCAGGACCTTCCTGTTTTCAGAAAGAAGTGGTAACCGCTATGCCACTGTGCCAACCTTTAGAGCAAGAAATCATATTTTAATTCCAACACTGGAATTTTAATGACACTGTTAATCATTTAAAACACAGTCAACACTTCCCAAATAAAAAACTACTTTTTTTTTTTTTTTTTAACCAATAATTGTTATGAATAAATTCAACAATTAACAGGTCCAGGAAGCATTTAAACATTTCACTGCAGGCATGGAACTGTGAATACCATCCATGATCCCTGATTGTTTCACTCTCTTTCCATCTTTCCAATTTTGGTGTGCTTTCATCTTTAGTGTTGTTCCTTTAGGTAAATGAGAACACAACCTTCACACTGAGGTAGAAAACAAACAGTCAAATTCCAAATCCACCACTGTTCAACTGCAATGGAAATGTTCCTGAATCGATCCAACTGCAGAAAGTGAACCAAACATGCTATGTATTATTGATTGCTGATTTTCCATTTACTATTATCTGTACATATGAGCTGGTAAAATGAGCTCTGGGGAATAATCTGAATGTTAGAAAAGGTAGCCAGATGAGAGTGCTGATAGTTAATGCAAACAAATTCTATGTGTTGCAAGAATTGTGGTCAAAATCAGACAAAGAATTTTGGCATACTAGGAAGCAGAATATGATAAAAAGCTAGAACATGAATAAACTTGTTTACATTAGACATAAGTGTGCTATGCAGTAAAGAATTGTGTGAACCTAAAATTCCTTTATACTGTGATTGTGTGAAAAAAGGAACAGGTGTATGTGTGATCATAAATCTGGGGAAGGCAGGCATGAGGGAGTCTGCTGTGCCTTGTGCTGTAGTCCATGGTGTGTATGTCTGTAGTTTGGTGCCGCTTTCAGACAAAGTCCCCCATTAATGTATACCTTTCAACACATGGAACAGATGGGGGTCATGGACCACTCGGAGAGGCAACCTACATCTGACCCGGGCCAATAGGATTCTACAGAAGTGATGACCCCAGTGTAGCTCGCAGGAGACAAAATATCCTCAGTCCTCCAATGAAGTGGAGTGATCTCTGTGATACAGCAGAGTGATGGCCAAACCAAAACACGCAAAAGCTACAGCGGGGATTCAAGCTTTCAGCAGAATCTGATGGGGGAGCAACATCAACTATGTAGCCAGAAGGAAAACAACACTCTCCAAGAAGCATGAAGGGATATAAATGTAAACTGCAAGGGCAGGAGGGAGTAATGCTCTTGACAAACCAAAAGGCTGGAGCAAGGCTGACCCTGTAGCAAGTGACATACCCAGTAAAACAAATGGGATAAGTGCTGTCTGTCATTATGCAAGTTAGTGATACATAACAGTAAATCAGCATCAATGCAGCAACATGACAACCTTATTGGGTTTCCAGTGGTGGACACGTGTTGACACCGGACAGGACACAGGACAACCATCCAAGCTATGTTCCATGCCTATGGTACTCCACTACGGAGCTTTGCTACAAAAAATAAAAAGCTGCACAAGCTCAAAGTAGAATGTGGATTTAATGACTTGGTAAATGTGTATAAAAATAGAGGTTTTTTTTTTATTATAGTCAGCTGTGACTTTATGAAACATGAAATAGGTGGTGCGTGTGTGTGTGTGTGTGTGTGTGTGTGTGTGTGTGTGTGTGTGTGTGTGTGAGTGTGTGTTTTCTCACTAGCATGAATGTTGTGAACATAAATGTGAGAGAGTTTGTGGGGCTTTGGTGTTGTAGTTTGTGCAGCCATGCTTGTAGTTTGCGCATTTCTGGAAGCATGATACAAAGTCATAGTTCAGCACTGAGCCAAAAGACAATGCTGCCATAGGCTACTGGCCTACATATTCTTAGGAAAATTTGACAAATTAAAAAATAAACTAAGTATCTTGAAGCTTATTGAGCATCAGCTCTGTGTCCTCCATTCTATGTATGCTTAGCAAAGGTTTGTTTACTTTTTACAGTTAATATGTTTTTGTTTATTGGGTGGAAGCACTTTACATTTGCATATCTACCTACACGTACATTTATGGTTGGCACTGTGGTATAGTGGTTATCACTTCTGCCTCACAGTAAGAAGGTCCTCGATTTGGTTCCCGGGTTCTGCGAGGGTGTTTCTGTGTGGAGTTTGCATGTTTTCCCCATGCTTGTGTGGGTTTCATCCAGGAAAACCAGTTAGCTCCCACAGTCCAAAGACATGCACATTAGGTTACTTGGCTGTTCCAAATTACCCCTAGGAGTGAGTGTAAGTGTGTGTTACCCCTGCGATTGGCAAGATGTTCAGGGAGTACCCCACCTTCGCCTAGAGTCTGCTAAGATAGGCTCCAGCCTTCCCATGACCCTAATTTGATAACACAAATGAATGAATTAAAATGAGTTATCAACAGCAATAATTAACCCATAACAAGCCAAAAATAACATATCCATCCAATCACTTGACGTTTCTTAGCCAACATTAATACTTAGTAGTTACAGTATGCCACCTTCATTCTTAAAAATGACTGACAGTGAGAGAAATAAACTGTCAGACTTGATGAATCTTGCCATTCAAATCATAAATCACCGTCAGCCAGCTGTACGGTCATATACCAGTAACTAGTCTTAATAAACTGCCCCATCTACTGTCAGGCAGAGGAAATGCATTTATTTTAATCAGTATGACAAAGCAGGCACACCGTGTATTGCCACCGGAGATACAGTATATGTGAATGTCTGGGCAGTTTTCTATAAGTAAGAGAATATTATTTAGTCACAAACTGCCAGTTACACATGCACAGCATGCACAGTGGGAATGCATACCATATGCACAGTCACACAGGAAACGCATGACATTTAATTTCCTCTGGAATGTGGAATAGTCACTAAGAGGTCACACCCTGAATGTGGGTGTCTTCTGAACTGCAGTGGTGTTTCCCAGCAGCTTCTCCTGCACCACCCCTACTGTTTATCTAACCAGTGTTCTTTAAGCACTCATGTTTGTTTTTTTCTACATACACACTGTCAGCACTTGTAGGATTTGCTCTGATAATTTGGACTTTCAAATTCCTGAATCAGAATGTGTTTACTCATTCATTCATTTTCTGAACCGCTTAATCCTAATTAGGGTTGCGGGGAGGCTTGTGCCAATCTCAGCCGACTCTGAGCGAGGGTAGAGTATACCCTGGCCCTTGACAGCTCACCAGGCCATCGCAGGGCAGAAACACGCTGACGGCAATGCAGCCTACTCTTGACGAAAATCATCAATGGTTCTTTTACATGCCTCTCACCATAGACAGTGAGAGACATGGCCAGAATTTGATAACCCAGTTAGCTGCACTGGGGGTCAGAATGTGTTGATTATTATTATTATTATTATTATTATTATTATTATTATTTATTTATTTATTTAGTTAGTTAGTTAGTTAGTTAGTTAGTTAGTTAGTTAGTTAGTTAGTTAGTAATAACTAAAAAAACATCTAATAAATACTCATTCCAATAAGTTATTTTGTCTATATTAGCAGCTCCTTTCCAGGGACTTGAGGATGGCAGATGCTCCACATGAAAAGCTAATGATAAACAGATTTAAAATAAATATTTTCTTGTTTAAGAAAAAAGTATAATAATTGATGTCATGGAGCTTTCTGTTACAAGATGTTTCAGTAATATTTATAAAAGTCGTTTCAGGTGTTAGTAAATGTCCTGAAAAATTACAGTTTTCGGGACAGAGGGTTTTTTTTTCTTCTCCATCTTCTTCTAAATGTTTTATTATGGTGGCCTTGTGGTTGGGTGTTGGATTACTGATCCCAAGGTCAGGGGTTCAAGCCCTACTGTCATCGGGTTGTCACTGCTGTCCCCCCAGTGCAGCTAACTGGGTTATCCAAGGCCAGCCATGTCTCTCACTGTCTGTGGTGAGAGTTATGTAACCATTGCTGATTTTCATAAAGACTAGGCTGCATGGCATTCCTGCTCTGTGATGGCCTGGAGAGCTGTCCAGGGTGTAATCTGCTCTTGCCCAGAATCAGCTAGGATGGGCGCCAGCCTCCCTGCGACCCAAATTATTATTAAGCGGTTCAGAAAATGAATGAAAGAATTTATGTTTTATTATTTTCAAGAGAGAAAATACAGGGGAGGTAAGAATTTATAGATGCCATACCAGTAAGCAAAAGCAGTGTCTGTTGTGTCTTGAAGTCTCCGCAATATTAAATGTAGCTCTAAACACTTATTTAAAAAAATCATAGATAGAACAGAACTATCAGACAGAACTATTATGTATGTAATCAGTATGGACAGCCAAAGAAATGGCAATTTATGATGTATGCAGAAAGTGGTGGCATGGAAGCATAATTAGCATGGCTGTGTCACAGAAACAAGGTCCTAGGTTCGACAGTCCAAAGACAAGCACATTAGGTTAACTGAGTATTAAAAAAAAAGCCCCTAGGTGTGTGTGTGTATGTGTGTGTGTGTGTGTGTGTGTGTGTGTGTGTAACCTTCCCGCAACCATGACAGGATAAGGTGGTTCAGCAATGAATAAATGTTTGCAGAAATAAAGATGTAAAAAATGTCCAAAATTATTCTGAATCACATTTTTGTCAGATGTCCAAGTATATCTTTCAACACTAGAGGGTGCAACATTTATCTACATCACTTGCATCATTGCTTTCCATAAACTATGCACATTCAAGAGAAACAATAGTTCTATATCCTGTGTTTACATGTCAATCCTTTTTTACCATGATTATAAAGCTTCTTCTTTAACTGGTATGTTGTTTATTCTTATGCAAAGAAATACAAATGAATAAACATGCAAGAGATAGAGAGAGAGAAAGAGAGAGAGAGAGAGAGAGAGAGAGAGAGAGAGCAGTGGTCCTTTACTGACTCCTCAAATTAATTTTCTCTTTTTGTTTTTATTTTTTCTGACACTTATTCTTTATTCAGTAGGGTTTTGTGATCATTTCCTCATCAACTGAAACATATGCAAAAAAAACCCTGAATGTTATCATTCCAGACAGCACTTGTATAACCAAACACAAAGAAATAACAGGCCTTGCAGAACAACATAACATGGAGGTCCATTTCAAAGGTTTGTTTGTTCGCCTCTCACTGGGAATCTATCAGTGGGAGGCCAAGGCTGTCTTGATGTCTGTCTCTCTCTCCTCACCTCTCTTCAGGAATACAGGGCCAAATTGTAATGACAAGGCACCTTAATTCTTGATCTGACTACAGTCAAAATGTGCCTTATATTTAAACTGCTGCTTCAAACACCATCATCAGGTTCTCATGGGCATTAAAGAACATCTAAAAAGGACATTACTTACAGTAATAAGAATTTATTAAAGTATTTATTATATTGCATTACTGCATTTGTGAAGATTTCAATCAGGATTAATGTACAGCTTAGTTAACTGGTATTTGGATCAGCCTGGAAGTGCCTGGAAGGCAAACTACTCAACATAACCATACAATATTAAATGCTAGGACAAGAAGTAAAATGTTTATTATAATTAAATGCTAAAGCAATTTATAATGTCTCGGTTCATCTGATTTTATTATAGTAGTTAGGTTGTTCTTTCTGGAGGAATAACTAATAGATTTGAATTGACACCACATAAACTGGGGAACAGGGTCAGGATTTTGCTAATCTAAAGCTAAACTAGAGCTTTCAGCATATTAGTCATTTGTTGTGTTTAAATTAAACAATTCTATTTTAGGTTTTAAGAGTAAATGGTACAAAAGAGTCTTGCATCTCCAAAATCAATTCTATACATGAATATTTGAATAGTTTTGTATAAATTACTATGTAGATTGGGTGACCTTTTCAGGGTGTACCCTGCCTCTCACCCAAAGTCAGCTCGAATTGGCTCCAGCTTGCCCCGCAACCCTGATGGATAAGCAGCACAGACAATGGATGGACAATGGACTATTTAGATCGAATCATCTCAGATCTTCAAATCAGTCCCAGCTGTTTTGACTCCAGGGCATATTTAGTGAGAGACATAAGAAACTTTGTCTTAAAGTCATTGTTAACAGTAGTACATAAAATTTATGATTTGCACAAGATTGTTTTCTAGTGGGTTTCACAATATTTTAAGTTCACAAAGAGTAGAAGTGTCACTCGAATGAAGATCATGAAGATAATGTTTGTAATAACATCCTGTTTCTAAAACAATATGGACTTCTGACAAAATATCTGGCAAAAGAACACAAATATTCTGACAAACAGTGGAAATGTTTGGACAATTTTCAGCTGCTTGTAGACTAACCAAGCTCACTGTTTCGACAGAAGTTTTTGGTTTGTATGAGCATTAATCAATGGATAGATACATCATACATTCATGAGGCTATATCCAATTCAACTTACTCATGTTGTGTATAGTTTAACTAAAGTTACTGGAAGAGGGTACTAAACTATGGCAAGGAGAGAACTGAAAGCATTTGGGTTTGAAAAGTGAAATGCTAGATTAAAATTTCAGCCTAATTTCTTTGTACCTATTAACATCTATAGATGTGTTAATTTAGAACCTGGCAAGAATCTTAGTTCTTGCCTTGTCCTAAATTGTTTAACACATAGGGATTTAAATATTGTTTATGAAAAACTGAAATTCTGATCTATCCTTCATTCATTCATTCATTCATTCATTTTCTGAACCGTTTAATCCTAATTTGGGTTGCAGCGAGGCTGGCGCTCATATCAGCCGACTCAGCAATGGTCTACTCTTTACGAACAACAGCAGTGTTTTTTTTTTACATGCCTCTCACCACAGATAGTGAGAGACATGGCTGCCTTTTGATAATCCAGTTAGCTGCACTGGGGGGGCAGCAGTAACAACTCGGTGATAGTGGGGCTTGAACCCCCGACCCATTGATCAGTAAGCCAGCGCCCTAACCACTTTTTTAATCTCAAACACAAATATCTTCACTCATTCACCTACTCACTCATTTGCCAAACCACTTAATCCTACTAGGGAAGGTTGGTGTTATTCTCAGCCAACACTGGGCAGAGGTGTGGTATACCCAGAACAGCTCGCCAGACCATCGCGGGGCAAAGACACACAAACCATTCACACTCACACTTATGGGTAATTTGTCACAACCAATAAACCTAACGTGTATGTCTTTGGACTGTGGGAGGAAATCGGAGCACCCAGAGAAAACCCACACAATGGGGCGAACATGCAAATTCCACACAGAAACGCCCAAGGATGAGGCACAAACCCAGGACCTTCTTGCTGTGAGATGACAAATATCTTCAGTGTGGGTCAAAAACAAAAGAAATGGCCATTTCATTCCAATACTTTCAGAGGTATCTGGTTATGTAAATCATATATTTTCCAACATGACCTGAATTGTATTGGATACAAGAACATTCGCAGAAAATGAGGGTTCATACCTTTGTATCCTAAGACAGCCACAGCTATTGTAAGCAGTGCACAGAGGACATACAGGAGTGCAATGGCAGCCCTTAGTGCCCAGTCATTTTTACATTTAGTACACTCATTTCCCTCTTGGATACCTATAAAAAAAAAAAAACAACATTTTCACAACACTGGAAAATAATAGAAATGAAAAGGCACATTCTACTTAACCATATAATACTGCAGTTGATACCTGATTTAAAGTCTAATGCATTTCTTTACTGCTTCAATTAAATAGTAAAGACCTAAATCATAATGGAAGAGAGCTAAAATCTTAACTTTCTTTATTTTGTAAATTTGAGAATTGTTTGAAAGAAGAAATATCAAAGGAGGGAATTTACTCATCAAGATCCTTATCACCCTTTAAGTAATTTTTCTTGCTGTGCATTATTCCTTACTTATTCAGCACCTTCTGACCAATCAGAAATAAACAATGCTGTAGTCCAGTATAATAAATAATACAGCTGCAGTCAGAAGCAGTTCATACACTCATCACGTACATGAAAGTCATGGTGATAGTAGCATTTCAATCATTTTATTTGAAAAGTTGTTGTTTGACAGCACTCACTGAATTTACCAACATACTGTACAATGTTCTCAGCGCAGATCAGAAAAGAGGATTGTAGATTTACAAGAGTCAGGACTGTCCCTTGGAGCCATTTCTAATTAACTGCTGATTACAAGATCAGTTCAAACAATGGCATGTAACTAAAGGCTATTGACAGGCATAGCCACGTTGCGGAAATATGGTAACTGTTACCCTCATCTGAGAAGAAATTGGCATGGATGGTCAGGAACAATCCAGGAACCAACAAAGCACATGACTGCCACAAACTGGAAGCTGCTGGAACACCAGTGTCAAACCATAACCATGGACTGAGAGGATTAAATTTAAAAAATAAATCCTGCTTCAAAATCAACTAAAGCTCTGCTCCAAGCTTGTCTAAAGTTAGCAACTGACAACAAGCACCTGATCAAAGAAGAAGATTCTTCCTGTGGTAATGTTTCTGCACAGTGACCAAAGATATGTTAAGAGGAGGAAAGGTGAAACATTCAACCTCAAGAACACTATACCAAATGTTAAGCATGGTGGTGGTAGCATCATGGTCTGGGGCTGATTTGCTAGTAGTAGAACTTTGTAGATAGTGGAATCAAGAAGTAAGACTACCTCAGAAGTGTTCAGCATACCACCAAACCATCAGAAACCTGCACACAATTGAGCATTCCAAAAAAGCAATGTCCCCAAATACACATCAAAGCTGATTGTGAAATGAATAAAGCAGACCAGAATCAAGCTTTTGGAATGTCCATCCCTTAAATATCTTAAAAACTAAGATCCATGCCAGGAACACAGCAAATTTAATTGAAGTCTGACAAGAGGAGTGGTAAAATATCCAATACTTCCAGAAGTTTTGCGATGGCTAATTTGTGTGTTTACGCATAATATGGTCATGTATAATCTGGCTCCTGTGTTGAGGGTGGAAAACCTAAAACATAACTAAAACAATTTTTTCATTTAAAGATATATTTTACAATCATTCTGCCCCAGAAAAAAAGTTTAAAAGCTAAATGTTGTCATAATATTCATGGCCATGATTAATTTATGTAAACGTCTGATTGCAACAGTACATTTAAACCAAGTAAAATGATGTAGTAGTTTTCTGTAACCAGTGAATAAAAAAACAAAACTTAAGTAGCTTAGACATTTGGAGACATGTATCTAACTTCCTTAGCAATACTCATCACTCACTCACTCATTGGCCAAACTGCTTACTCCTACTAGGGTCGCGGGAAGGCTGGAGCCTATCTTAGCTGACACTGGGTGAAGGTGGGGTACACCCTGAACAGTTCGCCAGACCACTGCTACTTTGCAACCCAATCTCATGTTAATCATGGGGTAATGTCACAATTCACACATAAGATCATGCTTCAGAAGAAGCACAACAACATTCATTGTAAACAGAGGCTCTCAGTGCAGGCAGGGGAGGAGTTGTGTGGAGCTAAAGCTGATGTGGTCAGGCTTCAGCAAATAAACATCCACAACCACAATACATTTAGACATTCCACAGCTGGACTGATATCCTCCCCCTTCTCCCAATTTGATCAGAATGTGAGCCTTCATCAGCAGATGGTCACAGTGGCAGCCTTGGCATCTAGGTTGTCCTCTAATGAGAGCCTCAGGAGGGAGATGGAGGGGATGAAGAGGGCAGGTCACATCTTTGGACCCCAACATCTGTGTAAACATTGCTTCAAAGGGCCCCGGATGTGGGAAATGCGGCCCCCAGTGGCCCTGGTCACATTAAGAACTCTGAAAGGTGGTCTGTGTTGGGGGGTGAAGACTCCCCACTGAGATCTTATCATCTAAGAGCTCAAATTTAACAACAGCACATAAACAAGCACTGCCACAAATATTGACAGAAACACAGAAAAATACCCTTATGGAAAATACTGCACTGGACGATACAGGCCTGTATGTGTTTACGGTCCGGTTTGCTCTATTGAATGAAAAGTATTTTCCCAGAGATGCCATCCATTCTCTTGCCATCCTTTGATCTGGGGGATAAATCAGTCTTTTGAACAGCACATTGCTGGCTGATAGAGATTACTGATATGGCGGATGACTGTGTGACTTCTATTTTCCTCAAACTTTGAAAAGCAAAAATAAAAACAATTTTTTGACTCACATTCATAGGTCAACACAATGTGCAAAACACATAAACAAAGACAAAAAAAATGCAATAGCAAATCAGAAAATTCAACAACAACGCCAAATATGCAGCAGCAGAATGAAAAACAACTAAAATTCACCAAGAAAAACAAATCAGCAAAACCAGGTGGTGTGCTTCACATCAAGAAGGTCCTGGGTTCAAGTCCGGGGCTCAGGTGTTTCTGTGTGGAGTTTGCATGTTCTCCCCATGCTTGTGTGGGTTTCCTCCAGGTACACTGGTTTCACCCACAGTCCAAAGACATGCACATTAGGCTAACTGGCTGTTCCAAATTGCCCCTAGGTGTGAGAGTGAATGTGAATCGTTGTGAGTATTGTCTCTGCAATGGTCTGGTAAGCTGTTCAGGGTGTACCCTGCCTTCCCCAAGTGTCAGC
Source organism: Neosilurus mollespiculum (assembly GCA_030014195.1). Taxonomy (NCBI): domain Eukaryota; kingdom Metazoa; phylum Chordata; class Actinopteri; order Siluriformes; family Plotosidae; genus Neosilurus; species Neosilurus mollespiculum. Next base: position 1,045,577 of record JAQMYF010000010.1, on the reverse strand, counting down.
TGAGATGGGCTACAACACTAGTAGGATTAAGTGGTTTGTCAAGTGAGTGAGTGAACAACAAAACCAAAAACACATCAAGCAATAAATTAAACTGGAAAGGGAAAGTACTTGGTGCTGATTGGCTGCAGCATATGTCAGTCTAAGAGAACAAGAAAACGGAGAGCAAAACAGTAAGAAAAAAATCCTTATTTAAATGCATTACTTAGCCAAGACATTCATATGATGTTATATTTGATATGGTGGAAAAAAAATATGAAGATGAATATGTGAACAAAGCCTAAAGCAACCTGGGTTATTCAGAAGAAAGAAACAAAAGAAACTGTAATAATATTAATACGGCCAACTAAACAACAGAATGCAAAAGTGTAATTATTTTTCCTTATGACATGCCTTGTCCAATCAGATTTTAAGCTGTTGGCATTGCAGTATTTTCTAATTTACTGTTGCGCTTTCAAGCTGTTACAAAGTTTCAATATATTACTGTATAGACAAAGCTGTTTTCAGCAATCACGAGCCACTAGATACAGAAATTTGGTCAACTGTGAGGTCAACACACAGCACAGCTTAAGTACAGCTTACTGTCATGCTTATTAAATAAAGGCTATTAGGAAGCAGGATGTGTTGATCCACAAACATGGTCCTAACTACAGGATTTAAGTGAGGAAATTCCTAAAGAACCTATTTACTAGAGCCTCCTGTTTGTGGTTAAGGTATGGCAGAACATAACTTGATGGTCTCAGTGGCATTACTGGCACTGAACGTGTATGAATGTACTAACTATACTCGTACTGGCCAAAAACTCAAACCTGTGACTAAAGCAATAAAGGCAATACACAGCAGGGGGAATTATAAACATTTCACATTAAATGTTTTTGATGGAGGTTGATGAAAGACATGAACCTTGTAAAAGAGATGTATGTAGATGGCGGTGGAGACATAGAAGGCACAGAGAGGTATGTGAAAGAAAGGAGGGGGGACTATTGTGAGAGAGGAGGGGAGAAAGAATGCTGAGGTTAACATCAATGCATGTAAAACAGCTGTGTTTCATTTGGGCTCAGGAAGTAAGTCAGAGAATTCCTGTACTGCTCTTTTTTGTCTGTACCTGGAGCAAAGAGTGCACACAGAAAAACACTGGTGTTGGAAAAAAAGACAGCTTTATTCAACAACAGATTCAAGGAATAAACTCTATGACAGACAGATCTCCACAGATAATATAGAAGAACACCACATAAATACTGATGCAAATCCTCAAAGTGTGCATTCTTTTTATTTAATTTATTTTATTTTTAAGAAAGTGTATTTCTGAAAGTCTGCTTTAATGGTAAAGTGACTCCTCTATATATTGTTTGTTATTATGTACTTTGGACAAGGAAAAGAAAATGAAGTACCTCTGTTGGTGGTGG
>JAQMYF010000010.1:1027441-1042310 GCA_030014195.1 Neosilurus mollespiculum | reverse complement strand
TTATGTAATGATTCCATTACAGAAAAATACAAATCTTTTAACACTGAAAAGAGTGATGGTTCAATTCTCAATACGACCAAAAATAATAAATAGTGTGAGAAGTCTGAAACAGTTGACAAAGTTGTATGTTAAGAAATTAAAAAATTGAAGAAAATGAAGGCATCAAGGATAGTGAGGAGAAACCGCTAAAAACACAATTTAGAATTAGACTTGTATTCAATTTTTAGTGTTGTTCATTTTATTTTTAGTTTCTTTGTTTTGTTTTATTTGTTTATTGTCTTTTTTAATCATAAGAGATTAGTGGACCCATAACAGAAGGGACTGATGGTATGGTTTTGGTGAGGTTGATTTAAAAGCTGCACACTGCAGACTGTTTGTCTGTCGTGTAGAAAATAGGTTACGTCTGTAAATCGGACGTTGTTCATGTGAAAAAGATACGATTGTTACAAGACAAAAAAGCAAAACAAAACAAAACTAAATAATAATAACTAAATGATATTCCTGTGATACTTAATTGACTGCCATACATATATAACATGACGTACGTACACTCAACCTAACACTGTCGTTTAAATGTTGTACAATACACATGGGTATCTATACAACACCAATTCTAAAAAAGTTGGGATATTGTCTGAAATGTCAACAAACAAACAAGCAAACAAACATAAATAATATAAAAAAAAAAATAATAATAATAATAATAAAACAAATTACATTGATTTGTAAATCTCATAAATGCACATTTCTTTTTCACAATAAAACATATCAAATGTTTAAAATGAGCCAGAAGTATTAGCTCATTTTAAATTTGATGACAGCAGCATGTCTCAAAAATGGAAAAGTAAATGGTACTAAAAAAGAAACAACTGGAGGAACATTTTCCGAATAATTTGGTTAATTGGCACAGTATACAGCATAATCAAATGATTTCAAGAGTCTATAACAATCTCTGTGCACAAGGGTCAAGGCTGAAAATCAATACTGGATGCCTGTGATCTCCTGGGCCTCAGGCAGCATTGCTTTAAAAACAGGCATGATTCTGTGATGGAAATCACTGCATGGGCTCAGGAACACTTCTAGGATTTATGTGAGATATTCAAAGTCATTACAGTCTTACTTTGAGAAATATTATTTTGAAATTGTTCCACAAAAACAAATAAATAAATAAATTGATTGATTCATTAATTAATTAAAACGTTTTTTTGCAGATTGCTGAAGCCCTGCCCAGATGCCCCACCCCTTGGTACGGTGCCACTGTGAGAAGATTCACTTCACCCGTCTGTGGTCATAATGTTTTTAATGTTATGGCTGATCTGTGTTTTATGATGCAGTTGGATGCAGGATGAGCAGCAATTCAGAAACATGTGCTTGGCTTATTTCATAATGTATGTCTCTGAGGAAGCACAAGTTAGCCTTTATCCTCCCCTTATGGTACTTGACGTATAGTAAGGGGAGCTGACCGATGGGTGAACATAGTGCAGAAACATACTTTAAATTAAAAAGAATGTGTGTCTGTTCCTCTGATTATATGCAGTTGTGGAGAAATTGTCCCACTAACTCAGCCATTCTGGACAATAAACAGCATCTCCTCCATGACCTACTGGTTTAACACTGATGCTCCTTTAATAGGAAATTTATTCCTGCTGTACAAAGGAATTGTGCAGGAGGTTCACTTATACCAATGACTGGTGGAGCGAACACACACATTCACTGACCTTTCGCATGACACAAACTGCTATATATAATGTCAGATCCTTGTTGTTTTATAATAGGGCCTAATGTAAGGTTACGTTACCTGAATGAAGTGTTTTATGCTAATATTACTAACTGATATTACTACTGATATTAGTATGTCATTAGTGGAGGAATTTCAAATTTAAAAACGTACCTCTTCCGAGTCTTCAGACACCTGCATGCTCTGTCTAACTTGAAGACGAAGTTGAACTTCTAATGATCTATTTAGATCCCGGTGTCAGACCTATTGGAAAGTTCCTGTCTATGTAAATGTATTGACTGTCGTAATATTACTTTACTTTAGTGCAATTTCTGAAAGCTCTCTAGTAATCTAGTAATAATAACATGAACAATATATAGCTCACATTAAAAACTTACTAGGACTGAGTGTGCACTCGTGGACTGCAGACAGACAACACACACACACACACAATTTCCTGAATGAAAATCGGCTCAACACAATGCAAGGGGACATTGCCAGAAAGACTGTATCTCCCAGCGCACGCTGCATAGCGCCGCATAAGGACACATGGATGGCGGTGCTTCGGGGAACTCATTGCAACACTACATAAGAACACACTAGAGTTTGGATCTTTGCGAGTCATTAGTCCCATCCTGTTTGTCTGCCTGGTTGTTTGCCTGTTGTTCCTGAGTTTATGCATTTGTGCCATTTTCTCCCCACCAGTACATGACAGCTTATATGTTACCTCCCTTGTGCATTAATATATTGCATATTTAGACTTTTAAATATTTATGTTTGTTTCATTTGATTAACAGTATAATGATAACATTGACATTTATTATAAAAACAAACTCTCTGTCCTATTTTAATATGTGAATTTGCCTGATGAATGAATGAATTTATCGGTCTGCCTGCCTGTCTGCCTGTCTATTCGTCTGTCTACTCTCACTCACTCACTCATTTCCCAAACCATGTAATCCAATTAGGGTCTCGGGAAGGCTGGAGCCTATCTCAGCCGAGACTGAAGCGGGGAACACCGTGAACAGCTTGTCAGACCATCACAGGCCAACACACTCACACAACCATTCACACTCACATTCACACCTAGGGGTAATCTGAGACAGTCAGTTAGCCTAATGTGCATGTCTTTGGACTGTGGGTGGAAACTGGAACACCCAGAGGAAACCAACGCAAGCACAGGGTCAACATGCAAATTCCATATAGAAACACCCTCGCCGAGCCCAGGACTTGTCTGCCTTTATTTATTTATTTGTTTGTTTGTTTGTTTGTTTGTTTATACATACATTCATTCATTTAACAATCATAATCAGCAACAGGTTCCAGTAAAACTTGGAATTGGATTATAAGAACCAAAAGCACCATCTTGCCACCACAGGTGTAAAAATGCTTCAGAGGGGCCAATTCTTTGTTAAAGGATTAATTAAGACAGGCAAGTATGTACACTTTGTTTCCTAGAAACCAGTTTTAATGAGCATTGGCACACGGTCTGGTTAATTATTTTGGTTACATTCTGGTGATCCTGTAATTCCTTTGTGTTCTTCTTTATCTTTATTTTTTGTGATCATCTCAGGTAAGCATTACAGGATCATAGATGCAAATGGGTATGGGTAGAAGAATAATTTATTATATATTTTTTATATACATTACACAACTCTCAAGGTTATGGTTAGTAAGATTCCTGTTACACAACCCAATTTACCACTGAGCACTTCTGGGACCAATAACATCCCCTCTACACATACATCAATAATCATTCTACATGTGATATAACCACAGAAACAAATTACCACACCAATACCATACAGTATATCGGTAATCCTATGCACTCTTTTGAAATCGGATTTTAAAACCCTGTTTTTAACAAAAATAAGTAAACAAATAAAAATAAAAATCCAAACAGATTTATTACTCTATAAATAGGCCAGACCTCAGACAGCATCTGGAGCTCATTAAACATAGCATGACTCAAAGTATGCTAGAGAACATTTGATATACGAACATGCCAAGTTCTGAAGGATAAACATCTAAAATGTCAATTTAAATTACAGTTGGGATGCAGGGTGTGCTTCTCTATGGTGCCATCCTGGGATGGACTTCCTTTCAAAGTATTTTAGGGAATGAAAAATGTGTTACTTAACTTAGAACTGTCTCGCGTTTCCAGGTATAAGATCACACAAGCCATAAAAAGAAACCAAGAAAGACATTATTATTAATATTATTATTATTATTATTATTATTATTATTATTATTATTATTATTATTAGTCTACATAAAAAGGCAAGCTGTGATGTGGTCAAAGACACAGAGTATAGTAAAGTGGTGCAATTGTTCTAACACCAGAAAAGAAACACTATTGAACTGGATGTCGTCATGAACAAAACGTTTCCGGAGGAAAAGACCAATGCAGAGCTGGTTACAAAAAAAAAAATATGTGCTCACTTACTTCACCAGCCCTTATAACATCAACTTACAAAGAAATCCAGAGAAAAGAAGAGCAGGGATGCATCCTCTCGTGAGCTCAGGCAAAGGCAGTAAGCTCTTGCTTATACACTGGAAAGGTTATTAGGCCATGTGTGAACTGCTTTCAGCTCCAATCGCTTCCATATGCGATTATGGTCTCATGCAACAAAAAGTAATTTGGCAGGAACCTTGCCAATCCAGTCGTTTAAAAAAAACAAAACGTTTTATTAGCAGAAAGAGCTAGTGTTGACGTCACATGAGGCTCTGCGCTGACACATTTAATTTCAGAACTACCATTGTTTGTTTGAAGTGACAGAGGAGACGTTGTTCAAGACTTCAGTTTAGTGGCGTGTTTGGAGGTGATTATGTCCAGCCCCAGGGGAGCCATTTGCCTTCTGTTATCATAAGACACACCGTTAAACAAGTCACTTATTTTAATCTTAAGCAGCAGGAAGAAAAAGGGGGTTGTGAGGAAAATGAGAAAATAATTCAGAGAAAAAGACGGATTCTGATTAGAATCTCAGGCCGGAAGTCAAGTTTGCTTGAAGAGCTCAAAACCAGACACTCTGCAAAAATTCCTGCTAACTATTTTAAACAAAACACCTCTATTAAAGACACCCTCAATCATTGAGATTATTTAAATATTATGTTTTAGTACTAAGAAAATATACACTTGATTTGAAATTTTCTGTTAACTTTTATGGAAAAAAAATGATAAATTTTAATATTTGGACAAAAATGCTGTGAATGGTAACTTTCCAGTAATTTCTAACCAAGTTGGTGAATACCAGCAGGGAAATCTTGAACCATTTCAGCAAGCAGAAATCTTGCATATCTATTCTGTAACCTCCAAGTAGAGATAAATAAAATACCATCTTAAATCTTAGCTAAATTTATGAAGCCAATAATTAAGCCAGAAAACACCTGGCTAAATATGCTTTAACATGTGAACAGCATGCATAGAGTTTTAATAATGCTCTGTGTGCCCAGAATGCTACATTTTATTTGCCTGTGTGTTACCCATTCCAGTACTTGTGTGGGCCAATAACATATCTAACATCAACATATGAAGATTTCACAGGCAGTGTGGGGGTGCAGTGGTTAGCACTGTTGCCTCAAAGCAAGAACGTTATGGGTTTGAACCTTGCGGCTGACTGGAACCTTTTTGTATGGAGTTTGCTTGCTTGCATGGGTTTCCTCCAGGTTCTCTGGTTTCTTCATTCAATGCAAAGGCATGCAGCTTAGGTCAACTGTCTGCTTTAAATTGGTTATAGGTGGGAATGTGAGTGTGAATACTTGTTCTTCTCTTTGTTAGCCTACTCTCCCCCCAGACCCTGCTGGATAATCACTATAGATGATAGATGGATGGATGGATGGATGGATGGATGGATGAGCTTTCACAGTGGTGGCTCAGTGATTAAGGATTTGGCTGTGCTTCAGAAGGGTGTGAGTTTAAAGCCCAAAACCAACAAACTCTTACTGCTGGGTTCTTGAATAGGACCTTAACACACAATACATATGTACATATGTATCCTGACTCAATTATAAGTCAGACTGCCTAAAAGTGTCATTCAAATGAGTAACAGTAACTGGTGGAGGATTTCAGTAACTCTGGCATAAAATGGAAGATAAACACAGACACAAACCCCAGAACATCCTTTCAAATGTATACTCATGCCACATAAGTGTCTATATCTGGAAGCTACAGTGTATTTTGTAATATCCTGAAATGTCTTCTTATCCTGAGAATCATGAGTGGGGAGTGCCTGTGCAGAGATATTGTACCTGTAGCCCCAGACCCCGCATATGACTTCAGCACTATGAAGACAATAAAGTTCTTTAATAGAGCTACGCACAGCAAACTACTTCAACCCACTCTGTTTTCTCATTTGCTAGCATATTAGCATGAGGTCATATCCAGTAAAGCAAGACCATATGTTACAAACGTGACAAAGTTACAGAACAGACTGTTCTGACCACCTAGAGCAGAGCAGGGCAGCTAAACATCAAATGTAACCATGCACTCATACTGTACATATATTATCTCTATATAGTATACACACTCTAAGAACAAAACATCTATCACATTTGGGCATATATGGGTAGGATTTTCATTCATTCATTTCCCAGCTGTTTAATCCTAATTAGGGTCGCAGGGAGGCTGGCGCCCATCTCAGCCAACTCTGGGCAAGGGCAGGGTACACCATGGACAGCTCGCCAGGTCATCGCAGGGCCTGGATAAGATTTATATATATTTATTAAGTTATTGAAAAAAGAAAAAAAAAACATTAGTAATGACTGTAATGAAACAGGGCATAGCAAAGAAACGAAAAGGTTCCTGGATTTAAGAATTCAATGCTAATAGCTTTAAAATATGGGGAAAGAAAGATGCACCACAGGGACTAGTGAAGGAACACTTGGCATGAACAGCGAGATGGAGTGTTACTCCAGGTCAACGCTATGCTTTTGAAAGCTATTTGATGTCATGCTGTAGCTCCATATATCTCTGGCCATTGCAAACAGCATTGCAAAACGGTCACTAATAATGTTTTGGCATCTGGCATTGAACAAGAGTGGCTGAGACATTTGAGATAATCACAGATAATATCCATGGTTGTTGATAGCCTGAAAGTGTTTGGAGTGTTTTAGCCATTCTTATTTTAAAAAGACATATCACATCACTTTCCCTTATTGTTGATCACTTCGGTTTTGTTAATTGTCATGTGCTTTTAATGATACCAATAGAGATATTCCTTTACCACAGTTTTCTTTGTTAGGGAGCATGAGATCATTGAAACAACTAGTTTCGCAAACCTAAGGCTGGCAATAAATATGGCAGTAAATGAATGATGACATAAAATGACTAAATCCAAATAATAAAGAAATTTCCCAAACGGGAAATCATGTTCGGAAATAGCCAAACAGATCACGAATTTTTGTTAAAGCAATTTAAGCAGGCTGCCAATTTTTGTTTTGAACCAAGCAAACTCCTACATGTCTTCCTGAGACATTCTTTTGGTTGTGTGGGAGCTCTAAGAGTATGAAATGTTCATTTTCACCCCATGCTAAGTATGGATTTGGTGGTTTGGAGTAGGAGAGGATTACACCACTGGGTGGTCCAGCCTCAATGCCTTTTTTCTTGACTCAGCACTAGCCTTCAACACGTTGATTGCTTGTCTGTTACTGAACCCCTGAATGTAAGCACTGCTTCCTCAACAAATAAAACCACAGTATTCAAATACGCCTCCACAATATGCAAGAATGCACTGTACTGAAGAAAAGCACAGTGAGTGTTAAGGAAGAGTGCTAGAACCAATGGTGCAAAAATCATTAGTGAAATATATATGAATGTGGAAGTACAGTGATCCATGCTTGTGTGACCCCATATGCACTCCATCATTCATTCATTCATTTTTTGAACCGCTTAATCCTAGTTAGGGTCGCGGGGAGGCTGGCGCCCATCTCAGCCGACTCTGGGCGAGGGCAGAGTACACCCTGGACAGCTCGCCAGGCCATCGCAGGGCGCACTCCATCATCTTACTCATTTTCTGAATCGCCTAATCCTACTAGGGTTGCCACGAGGCTGATGCCTATTTCAGTCAACACTGGGTACACACTGAACAGTTTACCAGACCATTGCAGGGCAACACACATAATCATTCATACTCACATCCACCCCCAGGGGGAATTCGGAACAGCCAGTTAGCCTAACATCCATGTCCTTGGACTGTGGGAGGAAACCGGAGTACCCAGAAAAAACCTAAGCAAGCATGGGGGATAACATGCAAACTTCACACAGAAATGCCCATAGTGCTAACCACTATGCCGCGGTGCCGCCCTGATCCCCATACGTATTATATTACTTAGTCCTTTAGTGTGAAAACAGATTGACTACGTACAACCAACTTATCAGAAATGTCTATGGAATAATAGTTGATGTAGTATCACTTTTATCTCTATGATTTAGACATTCATATTTGATTTAAAACGTTGAAGAAAAAAGAATGAAAAACAAGAATGAAACATGAGCACACGGCAGGTCTTCCTGACTGCCAAAGTAATCAAAGGTTAAAAAATAAAGGCAGAGTGCCACTGTCTTGGCCAAATCTGAAAATGGGATCTCCAGTAAGCAGTGCTTTTGATTCTAAACAGAGCAAATGAAAATACAAATCTTACTTATGCTAGCACTCTTTTTCACAGGCCAGGAAGTATGGAGTTGGTTTTGGCTTAAGGGTGAGCCAAAAGACTTTCATTAATATATCAGACTGGGTGTAGTACTTTGGGCCTGCAATGAAATAAAAGCGGCACACTAACATATGTGTTATTTTTGAGTGGGTGCCTGCTGAGGAAGAGCGGCATTTTGTCCATCCATCACTGAACAGCACACGACCATGTGAAAGCTTGTTATAGGGGTGCTGTTTATGAGCAAGAGCATCCCTGGAGGTCTGTCGCTGTGATGCTGTTTCTTGGAAGATATGTATCTGAACTCAGCTCTGGATCTGAGCATGTTTTTCACATCTGGTAAAGGGAATAACAGATGGCCTGCTTTAAAATGTCAATTTATGTCCATTTGTCCACAGCAGAGTGTTAGGGAATCACTGGTGGCTTATTCCCAGAAACCAGAAGTCCTGTGACCACCCACCTCCTGACCTTTAAGTGCTCCAATTCATATGGCTCCAAATATACTGGGAATTACCATGGAATATTTACCTGCTTGTTGTTATGATTTTGCTTTGTTCTTCTTCCAAACATTATCTTAGATAACTATTCCGTGATTATACTGACACCATTCTTATGTGACTGTATTTGTCATTTCTAAATATTCTGTTTTCCTAAACTAATCCCCTTTCTACAACCCCGTGGCTCATGCCAAGAACTTTCTGCTGGATATCTGCCATGCATGCTTGAGCTGAAGTCAGACTCAAGACATAGAAAGCATCCTGTCTTCTTTTGAATAGTGTTTGTTCCATTCTCCTGATCCAGGGGAAGAAGATAAGGTAAAACTATACAGACCAGAACCCTAGAGAGATTCAGTTAAACACTCTGGAGGTAAGGGAATGTAGTCTTTGTTTATCTGCTCTCTATGAAAGCACTAAAATAAACAGGTACACTGCAAATGTAGTAATCCAACATCTAGCAAAGGCACTGTGTGATGTTTCCACACAGCACATGGGAAGGATTTCCATTTCTTGCAAGTCAAATACATGACAGTATCATATCTACAAATGCAGGCAGGGTTCCATATCAATCACTAATATATAGCATGGTAGAAAAGCATGCCTTTACCAGCTTTCTTAGAGTGAGAATTTCCATGAGGCCATAGGGACAAGAACTTTATTAAACATGATGAAAACATGTAATTCATCCAAGTATTAATTGTATGAATTATATAAAAGTATAAATGCTCACCCAGGTCCGTTGACAGTGGAATGGCTAATTGCCCAATGTCACAGGGTGCCCTCATGTCTGCCTTCCTTCTGGTTTCTCTCTTTTTAGTTATGCTGCAATAGTCAGTTATGCCGGAGTCCCTGCTGGCTAATAAACTCTTCTTTTACCATTACACTGTTATGAGCATATCTAACAACCCCTCTCTCTCTCTCTCTCTTTCTCTCTCTCTCTCTCTATTTTTGCTGAGGTACACATGCTTCTTCTGGGATGCCAGTGATCCTGATCCTCCTGATCCTTCTGCTCTGTGAGTCTTGTGGTCTGTCCTGGTGTGCTGATGCTGGCTGGAGTTCTCATCTTGGAAGCCCCTCGCTCCTGCTGATGAAGATCCATATTGGCTTAGATGTGCACTCTGCGACTGTGAAGACGACTTTTCACTGCTGGTGATATAAACTCTTTTGCCACAATTATTTAGGACTTACAGTTGTGGTATAACCAACCGGATTACATGTTGGACTGTAATGAAGTTTCTCTTATATTGTTTGTATTTATGGTTTCACCCAAATGAGGATGAGTTTCCCTTTTGAGACTGGTCCCTGTCAAGGTTTTTTCCTCATGTCAACTGAGAAGTTTGTCCTTGCCACTGTTGCCACAGGCTTGCTCATTACAGATATGTGGGGGTTGTAGAAAAAGGCTTAAATTCCTTTTTAAATTACTTTTGCTATGTAAAGCTGCTTTGTGACAATGTCAGTTGTAAAAAGTGCTATACATATAAAACTGAATTGAATTTAATAATTAAATGTGACATCACTGATTCCATGGTATACTATTTATTCTGGTGTTGGTTCTGTGTTTATTTGCCATTTTGGCCTAAAGGGACATGATTATCAGCTCTGTTTTACCAAAAAACATCTTGAAGTGTAAAAACCATTAAACAAAATGAAATTTGCTTTTCATACGCTGTGTATATGTAAAGCAAAGTCCGATCCGCCTCACAGCAAGCGCAGCCCAGAGCTGTCTTGATGTGTGGTAGTAGTGCTAACCAGTAAGCCATCATGCCCCCTGGATCACAACCGTCCAAATAGAAATGTTTTGTGATAGGATAAAGGTGATACATTAGAATAATATCATATACAGTTGATTAGACGTAACTGTTCAATCTAAACTGATTTTGTCATACATCGAATGCAACAGGTAAAGCTACAAACCGAAATATTTTGCATGACCAGGATTTTAGGTTATAAAGACCAGGGGTAATCTTACAGTTGACTATGAGCTGAGTGATGTGTTCAAATCAATGCAAGGGACTCTAATCAATGTGTGTATGTCCACAACTATAACTGTGACAAAAAAATGAGCTGATTTGAAAGTGTTCTGTTCATGCTCATTTGGAAATACTGTCAAAATGGCTGCTCTCTTCGCTCATAATGTGTGCTTGCTGCAGGAAAGAGAATGGAATATTTTCTCTGTCTGTGTTTTCACTGGCTCCAAAATAAGGCATGTGTTAGGATGCTGACTATCCAGCAAGCGCACCCCCATGATTCCTTGCTCCAGCACCAACACAGCTGGAACCTGGCCAATCAACCCCTATACCCTTTAGCTTCTCTCTCTCCCTGCCCCCTCTTTGGCCAATATGAGCCCCAGTTAAACAAAACCCCCGAGATGGGTACAGAAAACAGGTCAGTACCTCTTTGGATTTAAACTCTGTCTATGGAATGCAGAATTTTAAACAGTTCAGATCTCACAGTGGATCTGATTACAATGCCTCAGTAAAGTCATGCCTCATACACATCACTACATTAATGAAAGCTGCATTCAGATCGTCTACTGTAGGGGACAAATGACGTAAATGCTGAAGTCAGTTGTATTGTAAGCCATAAAGGACATCTGTGGCATTTCTCTGCTGTTAACTCAGTAAGCTGAAGTACCATGAAATTGATTACTGACTAATGTCTACTCTAGCGATATTAAGGGCTCAGGTTAAGGGCTGCATGATTATCACAATTTTTTCTGGGTTAGAACTGAAACCATAGTTTGCACTTAAAAATCTTTGACACAGATTGTATGAAGCAAAATGTCCTTTTATAATTTTTTTACACTTGTACTATAGCAGCATATATACATTTCCTCATACATCTTTGTGAGTGACAAGTTCCCAAAATGGAAACCAGCAATATTACTATCCTGAGTTTACACTGGGCCACAATCTCTGTAATTCAAAAAATCATGGAGCTCCACAATGTATGAGCACGCTTGGAGCACTCTTGAGGAATAAAAAGGAGGCAGGGTGCATCCAAGAGATGACACTTAAAGGAATTTTGTTTCCAAGTTCATCAAAATCCTCTATGATGGCGCATTAAGGTCTGTTAAAGTCTACTGCGCTCTACTACGATTTCCATGTTCTGTAGCGATTGGCATCAAATCATTATCATTATAGGGGCACACCCTGGACAGCGTGTTAACCACTATGCCACCGTGCCTCCTACATCCTAATAATCACTGCAAAATTTTTGACAGTCAAAAATTTTGCCACGATCAGCGCAATCATCACGAATACACCAAGTTCCCTCAAGATCATTACAGTTTGATCCCACAACCCCCACACTCATCATGATTCATGATTCTTCAAATTGTGGAGATCGTGGACATCGTGCCCCAGTGTAAACCCTAATTAAATGAATGAATATATTTAATTAAAAAAGTGCCAACAAGTGCATAATTAAATGTAAAGTATGCAAAAAGTACACATATACACTTCAATAAAAAGGAGAACTAAAAAGTAAGTAATAATAAATAGTATTACTTATTTCCATAGTTGACCTTAGCCCCTGAGTTAACAGCAGATTAAATAATTAGGATTTCTCTTCTTCTTCATCTCATATTTCATCTGTAGGTATCATAAACATGTTCTACGCAGAAAGAATCCACCATGACTCACCCACCCTGTTCATTCGTTTCATAAATGTAGTTATTTGATTAGTTGGGTAATTTAATTTCTTGGTTGCACCTCCTGACATGGTTTCCTTGGTTGTTTGTTTTTGTCTTTTGTAGACTCCTTGTCATCTACAGTTATTTTCCATCATAATGTCTACAGTTATTTGCTACAGCCAATAATACTTTCCTAGTAAGTACTGTAGCACATTCATTCACTGAGCTACATTTGTCCAGATGATGAGGATTATCTGGGTACCACTTACAGTACGTCACCTCTGCAGATCCTTGTACTTCCAAACAGCTTGCTTCAGAGCATCCCCACAACATGTTTATGCCTAACTAATGCACACATCTCTAAATCAAAAACATTTGGAAGCAACAGCACAACAGAGGTCCAATACTGTTCCGGTGTTCTCACAAATCTGTCAGTCTCTTCAAGTCTATCATTCCTACTTTGCATGCCTGTAAAAACCAGAAACCAATTCTTGCCTGCCAGTTTAGGAAAGCATGATTAAAGTGCTTTGATCCCTTGTCTGGATCTTCTCCTGTCACAAACATCACAATCCCTGTCATGAATACTCCAACCTGCTGGCTCCCTGATGAACACAGCTATGCACAGGCATCTGGAATCTGCATATGGAGCTTAGACCAAAACCTCAACTGCTTAACCCTGTCACTTCATCCCAACCCTTTTCAACTGTCCACATTCATAGGTATTTCCATGCAGTAGCTTAAAATTAAAAAAATAAATGAATATAATAATTAAAAATAGTTGAAATGAAAATATACAAACTGAATTGATTTTGTACATAATTGAGTTTTCTGTTTGAAGAGTCATAAGGACTAGTTGTAAGTTCTTTAACCTAAATAATTTCAAAGTAAGGGTATTGCATTCATTTAATTTTCCAGACTACTTTATCCTTTATTTGGGCTGGGAGAAGCTGGAGTCTATCCCAGCCAATGCCTGACTATCTCAGCCAATTGGCTATCGCAGCCAATCTACCAAAAGGCCAACACAGACACAACCATTCTCACACATTTACACCTAAGGGCATTTGAGAATATCCGATTAGCCTACTGTGCATGTCATTGGGCTGTGGGAAGAACATGGAAACTCCACACAGAAATACCCTTGCAAGACATGGGGCCCGATCTTAGGACCTTCTGTGGGTCAGAAGTGCTAACCACTACTCCATAAGGAAATTTATCATAAAGATAGGAAATTAGATTAGAGTATGTACTGTAAGTAAATAATACGTTGATGTTTATATCCAGGTTTTTCTGAACAGAGAAGATTTGAATACACTTGAGTGTCAATCCAAAATGTCCACCCTGACTTTTCTATCTCTTATTCTTAGAAGGAAAACATATAGTAAATTAGATACATTTTTATTATTTGCTCACTCACTAATTTGACAAATCACTTAATCCTACTAGAGTCACAGGGAGGCTGAAGCCTATCTCAGCCAACACTGGGAGAAGGTGGGGTACACCCTGAACAGCTAGCCAGACTATCGCAGGGAAACACACACAACCATTCCCACTCACATCCACACCTAGAGGCAAATTTGCCAAAACAGCCAGTTAGCCTTAACGTGCATGTCTTGGACTGTGGAAGGAAACCGGATAACCCTGAAAAAACCCACACAAGCACAGGGAGAACATGCATTCTCCACACAGAAATGCCCTTGCCAAGCCCAGGACTCAAACCCAGGACCTTTTTGTTGTGAGGTGAACATGCTAATCACTACGCCACTGTGCCACCCAGTATGTTAACATCGAACCTATTTTTACTAAGAAAAACAGTATACAATAATAAAATAAATATCACTTTATAACATATTATACATTTTATACACCTGCAATCTTATTGGCTGCTGGTTTTTGTAAATATTTTGTCCACTCTGACACCTTTTTTTAAAGCATGTGGAATGAACAATATCTTGGTCTTTCTTCAACTTTACTGACTACTTGATTTCTTTACATGTCAAACCACAAATTATTATGTATGTTTATATCAATTACACAAAACAGCAAATTTCAAACATTCATTTGGACCTCACTGGGACAGGTTTCTGTAGGAGACAGTGAAAATACCCATAAACAGTTTATTTAAGGTTGTTTGTAGAAATATCTTAGATGTGAATCACCTCCAATTCACTTCATTAAGTGCAATTGTTGAATAACCAAAAAAATCCAGATGTTTTATCATTTATCCATGAAAGGGCTTCATAATAAACAATAGCCCATCATTAAGAAGTAAGACTAATTCAGTATAACCCAGAAGTTTACCTTTAGACTCAGCTGAAGTAATTTATTACATGTGTTAAAACACAGTGGGAACATCTGTATTAAGTGTTTTTTGGCAGT
>JAQMYF010000010.1:986838-1010428 GCA_030014195.1 Neosilurus mollespiculum | reverse complement strand
AAACGTTTCCCTGACCGCAACAGAGAGAAGAGTCCATTGTTGGGATGGCTGAGGTCCTTCACTATCTTCCTGGCTTTTGTCCAGCACCGCTTGCTGTATATAGTGTCCAGGTCAGGAAGCTCGATACGGATGGTACGCTCTGCTCATCGCACCACCCTCTGGAGAGCTTGTACATTACACTGTGTTATCAGAAAAGAAAGAGTCCATTAATAGGGTAACCTGGTCATTCAGTACATTCGGGTCATCAGCTAAAGTCATTTAAGTACTACATAACATTCCTGATAACTCGACCTGTCCAACTGAACCCCAGATCATAACACTGCCTCCAGAGGCTTGAACAGTGACCACTATATGCATGATGAGTACTTCGTTTCATGTGCTTTCCTTCTTACAGTGACATGCACATCACTCTGGAATAGGGTAAATCAGGACTTATCCAATCACATGACTTTTTTTTGATTGCTCCAGAGTTTGATCTTTATGCTCCCCAGCAAACTGAAGCCTTTTATTTTAATTATTCTCAATAACAAGTGGATTTTTGGTCTCAGTCCAGTAAGTTATTTTTGCATTGTGTGTGTGTGTGGAAATGGTCTTACTCTATTATTATTAATATATCATCATTATTATTATTATTATTATTATTATTATTATTATTATTATTATTGCTGTTGTTGTTGTTGTTGTTGTTATTATTATTCAATTCTAAATAGTATTCAATTATTATTATTAATAAATGATTATTAAGCTTATCTATGAGTTCTACTATCTATTGCTTTATGCTTCAACTTCACCAAGCATTTACATGATCTCCAATCACAATCAAACACAACTGAATGAAGGTGTTGGTTCAGCACTATCCTTCCAGGTTTTATTAATGAGTTGATAAGTTCTTCTTCTTCTTCTTCTTCTTCTTCTTCTTCTTATTATTATTATTATTATTATTATTATTATTATTATTATTACTATTATTATTATTATTATTATTATTTTTCTGTAAATTCAGCACTATCTGTGGTCGTTTATTGGCTTGATGCAGTCCAATAATGTGACTGTTCTAAAATACAGTGACATTGTTTTCACCACCATGGGATATGGGTTCTTAGATGGTTGTTTCAGAAATGAGAAGGTACTCACTGTATCACTTAAGGGGTTTTTTTTTCTTCCTTTCTTTCTTTCTTTTTTTCGTTCTTTCTTTCTTTCTTTCTTTCTTTCTTTCTTTCTTTCAGGGCAGTGTTAATGCCATAGTGATTACACATTGCCAGACATGGTGCACCAGAAAAAGGTAAAGAGGTCACTGAAGATGGATAAATTATTTTATGCCTACCAAACGGACAAGAATTAGCATTCAGGTTACATCAGCTTCCCCTTTACCCTAACCACAAAAATTAAAGTGAGTTCTTGTTCACACAACCACTTTGTGCCTGAGCAACCATGAGTGAAAGTGCTAAAGCTAGTCACCATGTATGGATAATCACCCAGTCACCACAGATGGCAGTTATATGTGGTTACGGGAAAGCTAATTCAAAACCAGATGCCCTGCTGTTGAACTGCTTCTGCTCAGCTGAAATACAATGCAGTGCTGATGCTATAGCTTTCTTCAATTGGCTAGAAGAGAGAAAACAGGGGAGTACACATAGTGGAGCAGCTAAATGTGATTTTTGGCCAGAAACATTCAGTTGATGATACAAGCATGGAAATTGGTATGAATATACTTTGTAAGTCAAAAAAAAAAAAAAAAAAAAGTGCTAGCCATCAAAAATTCCAATATGGCCGATTTTTTTTTCAAGATGGCCGCCAGCACACCAAAAACAGTCATTAAAAAAAAAAAAAACTCCACTGACCCCTCTGGCCAGATGAAGTTGAATAGCTGGGTAAAGGCAATTCATCTAGGAGAAGGAAAATTTTGAAATTTAGACATTTCTGTATAAATTCAACGTAAAACATCATCAGATTTCCCCACAAGTCCTAAAAGTAGATAAAGAGAGCCCAGTTAAATAAATGAGACAAAATATTTTACTTGGTCATTTATTGAAGAAAATGATCCAATATTTCATATATGTGAATGTAAAAAGTATGTGAGCCATTGATTTCAGTATCTGGTGGGACCCCCTTTTGCAGCACTAACTGCAGGTAAATGTTTCTGGTAACTGTTGGTCAGTCGTGCACATCAGCTTGTAGGAGTTTTAGCCCATTCCTCTGCACAGAACAGCTTCAACTCTGGGATGTTGGTGGGTTTCCTCACATAAACTGCTCGCTTCAGGTCCTTCCACAACATCTCAATTAGATTAAGGTCAGGACTTTGACTTGGCCATTCCAAAACATTAACTTTATTCTTCTTTAATCATTCTTTGGTAGAACGACTTTTGTGCTTAGGAATATTGTCTTGCTGCATGACCCACTTTTAGTGGAATAGATAAGTAAAAGAATCGTTCAAATAGCAATACAAGCAAGAAATTTGGTACATGTACCTTTCAAATCCCACTCTTTTCAAAAATACAGCTGGCCATGAAAAAATCCAAGATGGTGGCCCCAAAATCCAAGATGCTTGCCCAAAAACAGGCAGAAATTAGTTTTTTTCCTTTATAACTTGTAATGTATTGGTTTTAAATCCCATAAATGTGTGAACCTTGAATATAAAGTTGGGTATTGAAGATATTTTGGTACCAAATGCATGTTTCTATCTATTACGATTCTTGAGATACAGCAAATTGGTACTTTTACGGATGAGCAAAAATGGGTTTATGAATTTTTTGATATATAATTGTATTAAAGATGAATATAAATATAGCTATTGCAGAAATTTTGAAACATGTCTGTAGCTATTATAGTTTTTGAGATACAATATGTACATACTTCTGAAGGTCTACGTGTGATGATAAAACATGAGTTTATCAGCCTTGAATTGGAAAATACAGATTTTCTGCTTCACAAATGTATTGAAGCTGGAAATAAATGTGGGAATTGTGGGCACTTTGGTCTGTATCTGATATAGATCTTGAGGTATGACATGCCAAATGCTATGTCTAAAACTTTGTTTGAGTCAGCGAAATTCTTATCCCCGTTCCTGTAACCAAAAAGGCTAACCGACTCCTGTATTAAAGATGACATTGGAGATGTCTGCAAGAAAACATATGTAAATTTACACACAAAAAAATGCCTTGCAAGTGTGTTCCAGTCTCATACTATCAATATTCAATGTGAAAGAAGACCATACATATTGATGACACATATGAAACAGTTTTAGAACAGTTCGATCCCTTCAAAAATAAGACCATAAGAGTGTAGTTACACCTCACATTTGCGACTGCACAGTGCTGTACAAGTGAGACCCAGTCTGTAGCACTTGCCCCTGCCACAACAGCCAGATTTACAGCCACATTTGGTGAGCTGTTGGCAACTCTTGGCTTTTGCAGAGTTGGCTGTCCAGAAGACCTGCCATTCCTCACCAACCTTCTGCCATTCCTAGTCTGCAGAGTCCTCTGCCTCTGGCTGACACTGGGTTGCCTGGGCCCACACACAACCAGCGTAGTAGGCAGCATGCCTGGTGTGTTGGAGCAGAGCTGCTCTGGTTGGTAGGATTGACTCATAAAGCCTCTGCTTTCTGGTGAACATGTCAAGCCTGGCCTCATCCACAGTAGCAGCAGATCTGTCATATGGTAGGATGTATATGTGCACACCAAAAATTCATGTTTCATAGTTGCTAAGAAATGATTACTTCAAGTTAATGGCAGCCATCTTGGACACCATCTTGGTTTTAGAATTTTATGTTATAACCGTAGTAAAAGAAAAAGACTCAAAATAAAATAAGTTATGAAAATAACATAACAGTAACAAATAATTTACTTAATTACAATGTGGTACAATTTTTTTTGCTTTCCCGAGTCTGTAGAAGTACCGAGGTGGTGTATCTCAAGAAACATACAAACATGCATTTGGTACCAAAATGTCTGCAATTCCCAACTTTATATTCAACTTTGATTTATATATGGGGATTAAAATCAATGCATTTCGAGTTATAAAGGAAAAACCCAATTTTTGTATTTTGGGGTCACCATCTTGGATTTTTGCATGGCCAGAAGTATTTTTTAAAAGAGTGGGATTTGAAGAGTACATGTACCAAATTTCATGCTTGCACCACTATTTGAACGATTCTTGCTATATTTGCAATTATCTACTGCACTATTTTTCTTGAGATTCAGGTCATGGACAGATGTCCTGACATTTTCCTTTAGTATTTGCTGGTATAATTTCAAAATTCATTGCCAAGACAAGCCTTCCTGGACCAGATGCAGAAAAACGGGCCAAAACCGTGATACTACCACCATGTTTCACAGATGAGATAAGGTTTTTATGCTTGAAAAGTTCTATTTTGGTCCCATCTGTCCACAAGATATTTTTCCACTAGCCTTCTGGTTTGTCCATGTGATCTTTAGCAAACTGCAGATGAGCAGCAATGGGGTTCTTTTTGGAGAAGAGTTGCTTTCTCCTTGCAACCCTGCATGTTGTTCAGTGGTCTTCTGATGATGGACTCATGAGCATTAACATTAGCCAAAGAGAGAGAGGCCTTCAGCTGCTTAGAATAAACACAGAACCAACACCAGAATAAATAGTATACCATGGAATCAGTGATGTCATATTTAATTATTAAATTCAATTCAGTTTTATTTGTATAGCGCTTTTTACAATTGACATGGTCACAATGCAGCTTTACATAGTAAAAGTAATTTAAACATTTTTCTACAACCCCTACACATCCATAATGAGCAAGCCCACAGTGACAGTGGCAAGAAAAAAATCCCTCAGTTGACACGAGGACGAAACCTTGAGAGGAACCAGGCTCATAAGGGAAACCCATCCTCATTTGGGTGAAACCATAAAAATACAAACCATATAACAGAAACCATATAACCAGTTTAACATGTAGTCTGGTTTGTTATACAACAACTGTAAGTCCTAAATAATTGTGGGAAAAGAGTTTAAATTACCAGCAGTGAAAAGTCATCTTCACAGTCTCTGAGTGCACATCTAAGCCCATATAGATCTTCATCACCAGGAGAAAGGGGCCTCCAAGATGAGAACTCCTGGCTACATCAGCACACCAGGACAGACCACAGGACTCACAATGCAGAAGGATCAGGAGAATCAGGATCACCGGCATCCCAGAAGCGGCATGTGTACTTCAGCAAAAACACAGACCTGGGTAAGAATGTAGTGTAACGGAGCAACAGCATCCCAACATCACACTTTACCAGAACTCTCTATGTCTGAGAACCCCCAGATCTGCTCCTTTACCCGATAAAAGGCTATTAACACAATGCATGACTAAACAAGTTTTCAGCCTAGTCTTAAAAACAGAGACTGTGTCCTGAACATTAACTTATTAATCATTATTCCATAATTGTGGGTCTTTGTAAGAGAAAGCTCTGCCTCCTGCAGTAGTCCTCAGTATCCCTATCACTTTTATCACTAAGCAGCCTGCACCTTTTCATCTAAGGAAGTGTGCTGGATCATAAACAACAAGCAGTTCGCTAAGATAATGCGGTGCAAGACCATTAAGTGCTTTATAGGTTAAAACTAGCAATTTATATTCAATTTGAAATTTATTTGGGAGTCAGTGCAGTGTAGATAATGGGGGTTATATGCTCATGTCTTCTGGTTCTAGTTGCTGCTGGACTAACTGGAGCTTGTTTATACACCTATTAGAACATCCAAACATTAAAAATTTACAATAATCTAATCTCGTTTATGCTCGTAATAAAAGCATGAACAAGATTTTCTGCATCATGCAGTGACATCATATTTCTTATTTTAGCAATATTTCTGAGATGAATGAAGGCTACCCGAGTAATATTATCTACATGAACTTCAAATAAAAGACCAGTGTCAATAATCACTCCAAGGCCCTTTACTGCTACACCTGATGAAACTCAACCACTATCCAAACTTACTACATAATCAGAAACATTATTTCTATCTGCCTGTGATCTGAGTACAAGTATTTCTGTCTTATCAAAGTTTAATAAGAGGAAGTTAGTAAGCATCCAGTAGAAGTTACCCAGGGGTCCTTTGTGACCTTGCTGACTATTACACGCCTTTCTCTTGAAGTGATCTTAGTTGGTCGACCACTCCTTGGAACAGTAACGTTGTAAAGTAAAGTTGTCTACTTTAAAGACTTGTATGAAAATCTGATGATGTTTTAGTTCAATATTCATGCAGAAATTCATAAAATTCTTAAGGGTTCACAAACTTTCAAGCACCACTGTAAATTGCTTTCCATGCATGAATGCCATCACACACCCACAGAACTAAAAAATCCCACAAAACCCACAAAAATCAAAGCATTTGTAATCTTTGAGCTGTTTTCTAGCCCTATACTGTTTTGAAAAAGAACAACAGTTATCTGATTTTTAATATGAAAGCATTTACATTTGCTCACAGTGGGTAAGTCTATATTAAACAATGATAGAAGGAGAATGAACGCTAACATTTTCATAGTTCTTGAGTTCTGAAATAGTTAATATACCTTTCATATGTTTTTTTCAGTATTTCTATGAACAAACTACTATAAATAGTCATAAGTTTTATGGACAAATATGTAGCAATACTGTGGAACTTTTTTGCATATTATCTTGTTAAATGGCTGCCATATTGGATTCCTGAAAGGCCAGAACTGTTCTTGTCAGTAATGTTATGGCAAAGAAACACAAAATTTATGTCAATAATATCTGCACATTGGCTATTTATACAACAATATCAGGATAAGCATCATATGGTGGCCATCTTGGAAAATGGCCACCATATTGGAATTTCAAGTGTCTAGCACTTTTTTCATAAAGTCTACCCAACAATGAGTATTTCTGCCAAATTTCATACTTGTACCATCAAATGAACGATTGTTTGGCTTATCGGCTGCTTCATTGTTTTTTAAATTGCGTGGAATCTTTCATAAGCCTGTGTTCCACAGTCTGAGGACTTCTCATGCGCTCATGCGGTCAATGACCAATGACTGATCACTATTGTTTCCCAACAGCCAATCACTGATTAACAATAACAATACTCATCCACCTTCCTCCTTCATGTAACCTTTTTTCATATGCAAATGGTCATGACCATTCAATGAATATGCAAATTAAGTTATGCCACATGTCCTGTGTTAACTATGACATTAACTTATATTATCTGGTCAGCTAACTTAACTGTTTATCATAGCTACTTTCTCCCGAGAAAATTGGGCAGCAAGGTTGAGAATCTGACATCACTGAGTGAAAAGACCAACATAAATTGTGCATAGAAATAGATTAGCTATAGTTTCTAAATGTCCACCTGTGGGTTATGGGAAACAGGTGGCTTAGTGCTGAGAAAGCCATGAATATCCAACATTTCTGAGCTGTTTTTGATTACTGATCAGAGAGAACTAATTTTCAGGGTCAGAACCAGCCATGTGAAGGCACCTTTAAAAACTTGTGCTTTCATTAATGATGTCTGCAAAAGGAATGTTTAAATATCCAGACCAGACGTTAGGTCAGTTCACTGTTGAAAGTAGTTTTCCTAGTAATGTACACTTATCTGTTAAAAGGATTACTTGTAAACTTCTATAACCTACAACTAAAAATAATTGCTTTTCTTATACAAACACAATGTGCCTTAATATTTTTTTTACTTGCTGAAATTAAAGAAGATGTGACCTTGATTATAATTTCTTTAAACTATGTCTATTCTAGCTACTAACTATAACAGTTCCATGTCACAGGTAAAATCTCAGGCACAGCCAGATGTGATTCAGTGCAGATGCAGTGGCTCTTGCATTTCTTCGATATGTAAGGTATATGTTGTAAACAAGGATGAAGAAAGAAGGCTTGAGTCACTGTGTTGACTTCTGGATTAGCAGGCATCAAATTCTTTAATTGGATCAACTCTGGCTCAGCACAGTATAAATAGAAGAGTTTAGGTAAAGATAAACATCACACTCACCCTGCATGAAACATATTGTTTCACATCAAGCACCCAGCAGTTTCTGGTGAGTATTAGTGTTTATATTACTTATAATTTCATAGAGAATTAACCCATATGATATGTACTGTACTTGTAATGACCCTGGGCCTGACCTGAATTAGAACAAACTGTTTCTTTGTCATTTTGTTAACACAATACTAAACTGCTATATTTTCCCCTGAAACCTGTAGATCCATATCGATCTGTGATGAACAGAAACATTATTGCATTCAATTAAATAGAAAGTATTTGATACTGAATATTAGAGTATGAGTGATTAAATTATATTATAATAAAACACAAACATGTCAAAGTGGTAGCTTATAGTCTTTTGAGGTATGTCGATATTAATTTAATGTAAAGCTTAGAGCTTAATTAATTAATTGCTTATGCACTGATTCTATACTTATGATAGAATCTCCTCCTATTAATTAATGCACATTCTTTCAGAAGCCTAGAATAAACTGCTTTTATCTGCATGGGGAGAGGGTCCTCTCTCATGGAGGTCACCATCTTCTACAGTACCTCTGAGCCATACAGGCTTCGAAGGGGAGGGGTGAATTTTCACTTGGTTGCAATCTGGGTCTTCACTGCCAGATACAGCTAAAGTTTACATACTGTATACTAGTATTATTTCCAGACACTCATGTCAACTTTCATATCTATCAGCAGTATCGGTTGTACGGGTACTTTGATGGACTGGCGAGCTGACCAGGGTGTACTCTGCCCTTGCCCAGAGTCGGCTGAGATTGGCGCCAGCCTCCCTGCAACCCTAATTAGGATTAAGCAGTTCAGAAAATAATTGAATGAACATTAATGCATGATTGTACCTCAGCAAATGTCAGGACTTTTCATAAACTAGTTCAGGCAACATGTGGCTATAAAGCAGTGGTGCGCAACCCTGTTCCTGGAGTTCTACCTTCCTGAAGACTTTAGCTCCAACCCTAATGGACGCACCTGACAGATCTAATCACCACCTTAAGTCCTCATTTTAAAGTCAAGTTCAACTCAAATTCAAAGTCTCATGTTATATTCTATAACAATTTTAAAAACTTTGGAGAATATTTTTTTCATGGTAATGCATTATGTGAGGATACATTTATTTAGCATTTTTTAAAATTAATTTTAAAAGTCAACATTTTTTAACAGTAAAAGGTAAATCTGTTCCAGAGGATGTCGTTTGGCATTTCCTTAAAAAAGAAAAAAACAAAAACAAATAAAAAATAAATAATAATAATTTTTAGTTTATTAACTTCAAGAGAGAAAGAAAATGATGCTGGTGAGGCAATGATTGTTGATAGCCATTATAAGTAATACTCATCACTCCTTTGCTGAGCCTCTTAACAGCTCACCAGACCATTCCAAGACAACCACACACACACAATCATTCACATTCACACCTGGGGCAATTTGGACAAACAATTAACTAAATGTACATGTCTTGAAACTGTGGGAATAAATCAGAATACCCGGAGGAAACCCACACAAGCATGAGGAGAACACAAAAACTTCACACAGAAATGCCCAAGGCCGGGACTCGAACCCAGGACCTCTTTGCAGTGAGGCAAACGCACTACACCACCGTGCCACCCTTATAGGTAATAGCTGAAATAATTGAATTAGCAGACATTTCAACATTTTTTTGTACCTGTAAATGTTCTTATTTATTTATTTATTTATTTAATCCTCTTTCCTTTACACACTGACATGAAATGATGTTCTTTTAAATAAAGCCAGACAGTCCTGTGTAGATGGAGGTTTAGATATTACATGTGACCTCTTCTCAGAGGGAGTTTTGTGAACATGAGTCAAAGCTGCAGATTTGGATTAAAGTCAAACTCATGGTCACAAGACTTCATAAGCATTCCAGCACATCTTATTTGAAAAAATTCCTCACATGCTTGCACCATTAAAATTTTATACAGAATCTATAACTCCTTTACCTTTGTTAATAAATCCTCAGCCTGGAGTTTGATACCATGTTTCAGTATATGAGACTCTGTATATCAGCCGCATAACTCCAGATGCAGAGTTACTGCCAAAATAATTG
Organism: Neosilurus mollespiculum; assembly: GCA_030014195.1. Taxonomy (NCBI): domain Eukaryota; kingdom Metazoa; phylum Chordata; class Actinopteri; order Siluriformes; family Plotosidae; genus Neosilurus; species Neosilurus mollespiculum. Next base: position 1,000,386 of record JAQMYF010000010.1, on the reverse strand, counting down.
TATAGCTTAAACATTTATTATAATAATTCAGAGTAATTTTACTCAGCATCTGTCTTTCTTTTAACTCAATAACAAATGTGATAAAATTCTAATGAAATGTGTTTTTTTAGTAGCAAAATCAGGAGTAATAAAAATAAATAGATGGATGGATGGATGGATGGATGGATAGATAGATAGATAGATAGATAGATAGATAGATAGATAGATAGATAGATAGATAGATAGATAATTAACACAATTAATAGACAATTAATAAAAATTACTACAACCCTCCATTCATCCATTCATTTTCTGAACTGCTTGATCCTAATTAGGGTTCAGTATAACCCAGAAGTTTACGTTTAGACTCAGCTGAAGTAATTTATTACATGTGTTAAAACACAGTGGGAACATCTGTATTAAGTGTTTTTTGGCAGTAAGTTTAGAAATTTGGAGTAATGATGACGCTGTCTTCAGTTATTTGAAACTTAAGCAACACTCTGCAATGCACAAGACGTGCAATCTCAAGATGGCCAAGAAATGAAATTTATTTAGTACTTTACAGTGGAAGCCGATGAAAGCTACAAAAAGATACTAGAAAATGACCAGCTGTGCAGCTGAATCACAGCAAAATATCAGAGCAAATGTGGAAAGGTTTAGAGTATTAAAAAAGTATTATTTGGTGGTTGAAAAAGAAATTAATATCCACTTCCTGAAGGGAAATACTTGTGCCAATGCAAGAAAATTCAAGTTAGTTAGTTAGTTAGTTAGTTAGTTAGTTAGTTAGTTAGTTAGTTAGTTAGGAAGGAAGGTTGGTAGGTAGACAGGTAGGTAGACAAACTATTTTTAACAATATTAATATTGGATATTACTCACTCACTCATTTGCTGAAGCACTTAATCCTAAAAGGATTGCGGGGAGGCTGGCGCCTCTTTCGGGGTACACCCTAAACAGCTCGCCAGACAACTGCAGGGCAAAACACACAACCATTTATCACCTATACAAGAACAGGGAGAATGTGCAAACTCCCATCTTCATGTGGGCAAACTTCACCCTGCAGAGTCTGAACTTTTTATTAGAACTACATGTATCTAGAATCACGTGTTGAAATCAAATCCAAAAACAAAAAAAAACCTCCAAACAAACAAAACATTATAGCTTTGGGCCATAACCTCTATTAGGAAAGAAAATCTGTGTTTGGAAACAAGGTTAAACTCCCATATCAACAGAAAAATATAGTGATGCAGTATTGATGCTTTGAGGCTGTTTTGCAGCCGGTCCTGGAACTCTTAGAAGATTGATGTTATTATGATTTCCGCTGAGTACCAGGATATTTTAGCCCCTTACCCTGTTGCCTCTGGCAGAATTTCTCTTCAAGTGTTTCCACCCATGTTAGACATCGAAGGAATATGCAGCATGCTCTTATTTTTGCCTGTGGATGTTTCACCAGATTTAAATTTTGGGGATGATTTGGAAAGCATTGTTTTTCAGGGTAAAAACGCATAATCAATGCACAAGACATGGTGTGAAAACAGTTTCGGGATGTTTGGGATCAAACTATTATTAATTTCATGGCATTTTGTTCCATGTATTTATTCCCTATATGCTCATTTTCAGTAATGTTGGAGTTATCTGAATCTTTGCTGATGATTTAAAGATTATTTGCAGTGGGAAGAGTTCAGTGATGTTTCCTAAATTATTGCACTACAGCTCCAGTTCATCTGCCTACACTCTAGCTCCCCTTAGTGGTCATTATAGAGTTGTTATTTTACATGACTTCCGAATTCTCTTACTCTAAAGAAGGGGTGTCAAACTCATTTTCACTCAGGGGCATATCGCTAAATTTCTAGGTCATCGAGGGCCGAATAATGGGGTCATTTGTTTCTGTGTGGAGTTTGCCTGCTGTCCCTGTTCTTGCGTGGGTTTTCACTGGGTAAGCTGGTTTCCTTCTATAATCCAAAAACATGCACATTATGCTAATTTACTGTTCCAAATTGCCCCTAGGTGTGAGCGTGAGTGTGAATGGTTGTGTGTGTATTGCCTTGCGATGATCTGGCAAGCTGTTCAGGGTGTACCATGTCTTTGCCCAGTGTCAGATTAATTTTGTTTGTAGAGTTTTGGGATTTAAGAGGTGAACTTGATACATGCTGTAAATCAGATGGATGGAAGAATGTATGGCTAGATAGATTTCTTAAGATTTTTAATTTAGTATACAGATAGGTACTTCTACCGTACCCTAATTTATGGTATATACTGTGTGTGCATCTCAGTTATTGTTGTAAAAAAGAAAGAAAGAAAGAAAGTGTAGGACACAACAGTTTTTGCTTTAACTGTGGAAAACATCTCACTACTTTTTTCCAACTATTGTTCAATTAATAAAAATTACTACCCATACAACCCTCCATTCATCCATTCATTTTCTGAACTGCTTAATCCCGATTAGGGTTGCGGGGAGGCTGGTGCTCATCTCAGCCGACTCTGGGCAAGGGCAGAGTACACCCTGGTCAGCTTGCCAAGCCATCGCAGTACCCATACAACCGATACTGCTAATAGATATGAAGGTTGACATGAGTGTCTAGAAATAATACTAGTATACAGTACGTAAAATTTAGCTGTATCTGGCAGTGAGGACCCAGATTGCAACCAAGTGAAAATTCACCCCTCCCCTTCGAAGCCTGTATGGCTCAGGGGTACTGCAGAAGGTGGTGACCTCCATGAGAGAGGACCCTCTCCCCATGCAGATAAAAGCAGTTTATTCTAGGCTTCTGAACACTTTATTTATTTATTTATTTATTTGATAATTTATTTGTTTGTTTATTTATTTGTTTATAATTATAGGATAATTAAAATTTATTTTCTGCTAATAGGTCCTCCAAAATGTTACACAATATACCTTGAAGAAAATATATTTTTATTTTTAACCTGAACAGCAACTTTAGGAGTTCTCCCAACAAAGCAAACCAAAGAACTCTTTAAGGTGTTAAATAGAAGGTTTTTCTCCCAACAGTTTACACAAGTGGAATCTAATTACTGACTGTACGTGTGTGGAGTGACTGTAAGAAGATGAGGGTGCTGCTGTTCTTGCTGGCTTTATTGGCCTCTCTGAAGGTTTTCCACTGTGCTCCCGATCCTGCTCCACCAGCTGTATCAACAGAAACGCTCAAACGTGAGTCTGACATTGACATCTCTCCAAGTTACCTTAGTGCATTTAGTCCCAAAGATTTGTTTGATTTGTTGCAATTTGTAGAGTTTATTTAGTAGCTGTACTCTACATGATTATTCGACTCTCACACATGGTACCATACAGCTGATGGATGTTTGTATTGTTTGTTTCAGGACTCTCTCAGGAAGGGGAGAAGCTAGTGGATAAGGAGGTGCAGAGAGCTCTCTATGGCATTAGGCAGATGAAAGAGGTGATGACCAGCAATGAAGAGAAACACGAACAACTGATTAAGTCGCTTCAAAACAGCAGAGAAAAGAAGAAGGTCAGTAATACTGCCTCATATTTGCAGTGCACATACCAAAGTCCCCAGAGTTAAATTAGCTAGTAAATGAGAGGCACATTGGTCTACTGGTTTGCATGTCCACCTCACAGAAAGAAGGTCCTGGGTTCAAGTCCTGGGCACATGTGTTTCTGTGTGGAGTTTGCATGTTCTCCCTGCTCATGCCTGGGTTTTCTTCAGGTGCTGCTGTTTCCTCCCATAGTTCAAAGACATGCACATGATGCTAATTGGCTTTTCCAAATTGCCGTTAGGTATAAATGTAAGTGTGAATGGTTGTGTTTGTATTGGCACTGTGACGTTCTGACAAGTCGTTCTGAGTGTACCCCACCTTCACCCAGTGTCAGCTGAGATCTGTGATCCTAACAGAATTAAGCCGTTCAGCAAATGAATGAGTGAGTGAGTACTGAATAAATATTTCACTTTGGCTACAGAGCAAGAAAAGGAAATATTCATTTATTCATTTTCTCTTGAGCCTCTTAATCCTGAACAGCTCACCAGACCATTGCAAGGCCAACACACATACAACCATTCACACTCACTCCCTGATTTGGAACAGCCAATTAGCTTGAGCTGTGCATGTTTTTGGATTGTGGGAGGAAACTGGAGTACCTGGAGAAACCCACGCAAGTCAAGGAGAACAAACTCCACACAGAAATGCCCGAGCCTGGGAATCGAACCCAGGCCTTCTTGCTATGAGGCGGACGTGCTAACCACAATGCCACTGTGCCAAAAATCAGTTTTAACAGAATCTCTACTGAAATTAATATGATGAATAATGATTTAATTATTTAATATATCAGTCTATCTAACTGTTAAAAGGAGGTGGCAGAGATGGCTCAGCATGTGGTAAAGAAGTTGGACGAGGCTGAGCATCAGTGTAAGGAGACTTTGAAAGCCTTGTGGGATGAGTGTCAGCCCTGCCTGCAAGAAGCCTGTAAGAGTTTCTACAACAACACCTGCCGTCGAGGCTTTGCTACTTTCTCCAATAAGGTGGGATGAGGACAGGACATGGCTGACACAATATACTGACTGTGTTGTACCATTTTCTTGTACCATAGCATTATTCAATTCTGATTAATCACTTGTTGATTATTTTTTTGTTTGTTTGTTTTGGGGTTTTTTGTTTTGTTTTGGTTTTTTTTTTGTTTTTTTATAGTGGCAGTTCTGTTCTGACCACAAGGCAAATCACAGATTTATAATTACAGTTTTATGGAAAAAAAAATTGGGCACCCAGTGAATATATCAGTATATATTTACAGATGTCAACACAGTGTTTTATTCAGTCAATTTAAAAAATGAAATCAAAATTGTGGCACTTGCAAAAGTCTGGATATCTTACTAAGTACTTAAAAACCACTTCTGACTGATATCACAGCTTGCAAATGCTTTAGGCAGGCAGAGAGAGAGAGAGAGAGAGAGAGAGAGAGAGAGAGAGAGAACTGCTTATAGTTACTAAAGTGTACAGGGACTAAATTGTTTTAGCATGCAAACATAACATTAAACATTATGTACACTGACAGTTACAGTGGCAGGTGCAAGGAGTAGGATATATTAGGCAGAAAGTGAAGAATCAGTTCTCAAAGTTGACATGCTGGAAGCAGGAAAAATAAGCAAGTAAAAGGATCTGAGTGACTTTAAGGGTATACAAATGGGTCTATTCATTTCCAAAACAGCAGGTCTTGTGGGAAGTTCCTGGTAAGCACTGGTAAGTAACTACCAAGGGTGGTCCAAGGAAGGAAAACCAGTCAACTGGCAAGAGAGTTACTGTGTGAAGGAGTGAAGGCTAATACATCTGGACTGAACCCAGAGAAGAGCTACTGTAGCACACACTGCTGAAAATATTGCTACTCGTTATGATCGAAAGGTTTCAGAAGAGAGCAGTCAGTGCATTGCAGTTTGCAATGGATGGGGTTGCCTAGCAGTGGACCAGTCAGGTGATGTTAATGTTCTAATAAATATTTAAATATTACATTTGTAGGCCAATGACTGAGGTATAACAGTAATAAAACAATTCAGGTTATGCTATTTAAGAAAGTGATCAACTTCTGGGTGTTACAGCGTCTAGTCACATGGCACTAATATTTTTCTAATTAACTACGTCTGTCTATTCAATTACACACCATTAGGTGCATTGGGCCACTTTCATGCTTTTATCTGAAAAGTATGCTTTTATTTGATTGGGTTGCAAGCCCTCTGCAGAAACTATTTCCACTGGATAAACATTAATTCACACTGACATTAATATCTATTTAGAACAGTCAATTGACCTAATGTGCATGTCTTTGGACTGTGGAAGGAACCTGGAACACATGGAGGAAACCCAGGCAAGCATGGGTAGAACATGTAAACTCCACAGAGAAACACCGTCACTGACCATGGGGCTTGAACCCAGGACCTTCTTGTTGTGAGTGATAAGGTAAAGTCTGTTGGGCTTTTACACCCGAGCCTGCTGGGCTCATCATGCTGGAGTTTATCCCGCTTCCTGTAGCGTGAAGCGACTATGAGTTCAACTCGTCTTGGATGGGATGCTAGTCCACTGGAGGTGACTATCCAAGTAACCTTAATTTATACTGCCCAAACTTTCAGTCTCTCCAACATGGGTTCGGCATCTTAACCACTACACCACCGGTCCATCTCTTGCTGTGAGGCGAGAATGCTAACTCACTACATCACCCACTTTCTAAAATGATTGCCCCCTGTTTTTTATTAAAATTGCATGTCTTTTATAATTTATTCTTAATTTATATTCATTTTCTAAGTGCATGTTAGTCATAAGTTGAATTTTCTGTGTTCATATTATTCACTCATCACTCATTCACTCATTTGCCGAACCGCAGGTAGGCTGGAGCCTATCTCAGCCAACACCGGGCGAAGGTGAGGTAAATCCTGAGCAGCTTGCCAGACCATTACAGGCCACACACACAACCATTCACACCCACCCTCACACCTAGGGGGCAATTTGAAACAGCCAGTTAGCCTAATGTGCATGTCTTTGGAGTGTGGGAAGAAACTGGAGTCCCCGGAGGAAACCACGGGGAGAACATGCACAGAAACGCCTGAGCCTGGGGCTTGAACGCAGGACCTTATTGCTGTGAGGTGGATGTGCTAACCAGTACGCCACCTAATTATTATTATTCTTCTCCGGCATCTCATGGATGTTTTATATGCTTTCAATCTTTTGTTAGAAATGATTTTATATTTTAGTCTATGCATGTTCTATTGTTTTATATGAGTAATTAATTTTATTATTTTAATTCCCTGTCTTGTCAGCTCTGCAAGTGTAAAATAGATGCTATACAAATACATATGATAATGGTGATTGATTTTTTTTTCAAAATTAATTAATTATTATTATTATTTTTTTTTTTCTAGCTCGAAGGCTTCTTTCACAGGGTAAGCAGTCACTTTGGCTTTTCTGGCACTCAGGAAGATCTCACTGTGAACAAGAGTGCAGAAATGCCCAACTTGGATTTGAGGAGGATAGAGGACTCGTTTAATGAACAGGTCTCCAAAGTTGACATCCTGGTAAACCGCAGCATGGCACTCATGTTCGGATTCCACAGCAAGCTGGATGAAACACTGCAGCAGGCCTTCGCTCCACAGGAAGAAAAGGAGATCAAAGCACTGGACTCAGATTTCTTGCAGGGTGTAGGACTAAGGCTCAAGGACATGTTCGAGTCCTTTGTTGACTTTACAAGCAGCGTGGTGGAGGAGTTTGAATCTGTGATTACGCAGAGCTTTGATGACTTGCATGGGGTCTTAGAGAAAGCAGAGACAGAACAAGGTAGATGCATCTGAAGATGGTTGACTCATCAGTGTCATAATCAGTGAAAAAATTACAATCCCTAGAACACCTTGAACCCTACACCTACAGTATGTTTAAAATGAGGAAAATGGCTTCACGGTTGACTAAGAAAAGTTAACTAATTTTAGCCTGTTGACAGTCTTGAGTGAGCTAGTCAATAAAAGACTATGTCATTTTCACCATTTTGAATGAAACAAACAAGGGTTCAAATTCTAGGAAATGCTTAATTGAAATATTTAAGTCAAATATTTGCACTATGTTATAAACTGCACTGCAAAATAAGTACCACACTTTCATATATTATATTGGACCACCTTCAGCCTTGATTAAAGAGTGTAATCCCCATGGCACTGATGTTTCAGTTTGTCAGATCGAGGCACAGCAACATTATGTGAATGTAAAATGAGTCAGCTGATATTTTGAATGTACTGAATGACCAGGTTATAACATCCATGGACCTTTTGAACAATCTACAACTGATAAGAGTGGGAAATTATCTCGTTTACCACAAAAGTAAAAGTAAAAATGGCAAACTGCATGTACAGGAAATTTGAAGTAACAAAACTTTCAATGAATACTATTTAGCTGATTAAATGTTAGAAACCATTGCTTAACAGAAATCATGTACAAAGTAAGCCCAGGTGAGCAGGAACATGATTGGGTGTTGTAGTCCAGCCCAGTTGGAAAAATGGGTGTTGTAGTCCAGAGCAGCCATGTTTGTAGGCTGTAAAGATGTTCTGGGGATTGAAGTGTATTAGTGAATCCAGTGTGGACATCACAGTCTTTAGCCTTCTAGACCATTCTGAAATGTCTGGTATAAGTCAGAGTTTATAATAATCTGTATAATTTACATTTGTCACAAAATCTTGAAGGTCACCTTGAACCCTCATTACAGTTACTCAGTTCAGTTACTTTCTTTTGTTACTATTATGCAGAAAAAGAAGCACATAATACTTAAAAAAAAAAAAAGGTGGTTTACTAAAATTCCTTGTGTTGCATTATGTTTCAGAAAGTCACTTACACCCTGGATTCATTGGGAACAAGAAGTTGTGTAGAGATCTACGTAGACAGTCAGTTGCGTGCTGGCAGCTCCAGAGCAAGTGCCAAGCCTGCCAGGGACCTCTATTCTCTGGTAATGGTACCCTCCAAATCAGTTGTGTATGCATAAAATCAAAGAATGTATACAACATGGGCAATTCTGATTCGCCAACCTATGTAAATGCTAATGAATCTGAAATATAAGTAAACTGAAATGCTTTTGTCAGAGTGTCCAAGCATTCAGGAGTTCCATATTGAGCTGAATGAAGTATCTGAGCTTCTGGAGGTTGCTAAGGAGCAGTATGAAGAGGTTCTTGGTATTTTGCAGCATCACACTGTGGACACCATCAGCTGGATTAACAACATGATCGCCCAGTTTGGCTGGGTGGCAGAGCTTGCTGATGGTGAAATCACAAATGAGAATGTCTTCAGCATCACTACGGTGAGAGGAAAATGATAGTGAAAATAATGCAGTACTATGATGGAATATCAATAGCTTGAACTGATGCTTGAACTTGCACTTATGGCAGGTGGAGAATGAGGATGCAGTTAATGTTCCAGGAAAAGAAATGAACACTCGAGTGACTGACAGTAAGGTTGAAGTGAACATCCTCAATGCTCCTCCTCTTACACTCACTGTTCCAGGCAGTTTGCATCCACAAGACCCTGCTTTCATCCAGTACATAGCCAATGAGGCTTTGGGTTTTTACAAACAGAAGATCAGGTAAGACTGAGCTACAGATGATACAAACTTCCAAAATTGAATTCCTAGAGTGTCAGGTGTCAAGTTTTGTGATTCCTCTGCTCAAACCACCTCTCAGCAATAAACTGCGACAGATTATTTGGTGTGCTAGAGCAGGAAAATCACCAAAGTGTCCCTTCAAGAACCCCTCATTCACTCACTCACTCATTTGCCAAACTGATCAATTCTACTAGGATCGGGGTAGGCCAGAAACCATCCCAGCCAACACTGGGCAAAGGTGGGTCACAGCCGAACAGCTCGCCAGATCATCGCAGGATCAACTCGCATACACACACACACACACGCACACGCACACGCACACACACACACACACACACACACACACAAAACCATTCACACTCACTCTCACATCAAGGGGTATTTTGGAACAGCCAATTAACCTAATGTGCATGTCTTAGGACTGCAGGAGGAAAGTGGGGTACCTGGAGAAAATGCATGCATCCAAGGGCAGAACATGCAATCTCTATTCTCCTAGGTTTGCGGGGAGGCTGGAGCCTAGATCAGCTGACTGCAAACTCCACACAGAAACACCTGTGCTAAGCACTATACCATTGTGCCACCCCCTTTAAAAACAAATAACTGTTAATTAGCATATACTGTATTATTTGTGCAAAGAAAGTAAAAAGTGTGTCTATTTTAATGCAATAGAATTTTATATTATAAACAAAGGGCTTATTACTAAAGTGTTTTATTTACACAAATAAAATCATTAGGATGGCAAAGTGGTGTGGTAATTATCACATACGTCTCACAGCAAGAAGGTCCTGGGTTCTAGTCACAGGCTCGGTGAGGGTGTTATTGTGTAGAGTTTGCATGTTCTCCCCGTGCTTGCGTGGGTTTCCTCCCACAGCCAAAAGACATGTACATTAGGCTGATTGGCTGTTCCAAATTTCATATAGGTGTGAGTGTGAATGGTTTTGTGTGTGTGCATGTTTCCCTGTTATGGAATGGTGAGCTGTACAGGGTGTATGCCTCCATTCACAGTCGGCTGATATAGGTTCCAGCCTCCCCGCAAACCTAGGAGAATTGAGTGGTTCACCAAATGATGAACGAATGAATAAAATCATTGAGCAATATATTTGCATGATCTGGGCCCTGTAGCTCAATTCTTTGAGCAAACATCAAATGGAAATAAAAAAAAATATTAAATGTTGGCTTCAAACTTCTAAAGAAGCTCACATTTGACAGTGTCACATTTCTGATTGTAGGCTTGAAGATGCTTGATCTGGAGGAGAACTATATCTTTTACACTTGGATGTAGCTGTAGAAGTGTGGCATACCTGTTAACATGACATCCCTTTTATTTCAGATTTAATTGAGTGATGAGTGGATGGATTGATGAGTGGATGGATTGATGGATGGATGGATGGATTGATGAGTGGATGGATTAATGAGTAGATGGATTGGTGGATGGATGGATTGATGAGTGGATGGACTGATGAGTGGATGAATTGATGAGTGGATGGATTGATGAGTAGATGGATTGGTGGATGGATGGATTGATGTGTTGATTGATTGGTGAGTGGATGGATTGTTGAGTAGATGGATTGGTGGATGGATGGATTGATGTGTTGATGGATGGTGGATGGATGAAATGTTGAGTAGATGGATTTGTGGATGGATGGATTGATGAGTGGATGGATTGATGAGTGGATGGATTGGTGGATGGATGGATTGATAAGTAGATGGATTGGTGGATGGATGGATTTATGAGTGGATGGATTGATGAGTGGATGGATTGGTGGATGGATGGATTAATGAGTGGATGAATTGATGAGTGGATGAATTGATAAGTGGATGGATTAATGAGTAGATGGATTGGTGGATGGATGGATTGATGTGTTGATTGATTGGTGAGTGGATGGATTGGTGGATGGATGGATTGTTGAGTAAATGGATTGGTGGATGGATGGATTGATGAGTGAATGGATTGATGGATGGATAGATTGATAAGTGGATGGATTGATGGGTGGATGGATTGAGGAGTGCATGGATTGCTGAGTGGATGGATTGATGGATGGATAGATTGATGAGTGGATGGATGGATTGATGAGTGGATGGATTGGTGGATGGATGGATTGATGGATGGATGGATTGATGGATGGATGGATTGATGAGTGGATGGATTGGTGGATGGATGGATTGATGAGTGTATGGATTGATGGATGGATAGATTGATGAGTGGATGGATTGATGGATGGTTGGGTCAATGAGTGGATGGATTGATGGATGAATGGATTGGTGAGTGGATGGATGAGTGGATGGATTGATGAGTGGATGAATTGATGGATGGTTGGATTGATGAGTGAATAGATTGATGAGTGGATGGATTGTTGGATAGATTGATGAGTGGATGGATTGATGGATGGTTGGATTGATGAGTGGATAGATTGATGAGTGGATGGATTGTTGGATAGATGGATTGATGAGTGGATGGATGGATGAGTGGATGGATTGATTGGATGGATGGATTTATTAAAGAATGGATTGATGGGTGGATGGACTGATTGATGGGTGGATGGATGGATTGATGAGTAGATGGATGGATTGATGAGTGGATGGTTGGATTGAACGATGGATTGATGAGTGGATGGATGGATTGATGAGTTGATGAATGGATTGAAGGATGGATGGATTGATGGATGGTTGGATTGATGAGTGGATGGATTGATGGATGGTTGGATTGGATTGATGAGTGGATGCATCGATGGATGAATGGGTAGATGACTGGATGGATGGATGAGTGGACGGCTTGATGAGTGGATGGATTGATGAGTGGATGGATTGATGGATGGTTGGATTGATGAGTGGATGGATTGATGGATAAATGGATTGATGAGTGGATGGATTGATGGATAAATGGATTGATGAGTGGATGGATGGATGAGTGGATGGATTGATAGATGGATGGATTGATGGAAAAATGGACTGATGAGTGGATTTATTGATGGGTGGATGGATTGATGGATGGATTGATGAGTGGATAGATTGATGAGTGGATGGTTGGATTGATGAGTGGATGGACTGATGGATGGATGAATTGATGAGTGGATGGATTGATGGATGGATGGATTGATGAGTGGATGGATTGATGGATGTGTGGATGGATTGATGGATTGATGGATTGGTGAGTGGATGGTTGGATTGATGATTGGATGGTTGGATTGATGGATTGATGGATTGGTGAGTGGATGGATTGATGGATGGATGGATTGATGTGTGGTTGGTTGGATTGATGGTATTGATGGATGGATGGTTGGATTGATGGATGGATGGATTGATGAGTGGATGGATTGATGGATGGATGGATTGATGAGTGGATGGATTGATGGATGGATGGATTGATGAGTGGATGGATTGATCGATGGATGGATTGATGAGTGGATGGATTGATGGATGGATGATTGGATGGATGGATTGATGGATGGATAGATTGCTGAGTGGATGGATTGATGAGTGGATGGATGGATTGATGGATGATGGATTGATGAGTGGATGGATCAATTGATAGATGGATGGATTGATGAGTGGATATGTATGATATGTAGAATACTGTGTGGTAGCTATGGTAAGTTTCCAGACTTTCTTTTGGTAACCTGTTAGTTGAATGTGTAGGATACTGAATAGTAATTTAAAGGGGAAATAGTTGTTTTGGTTTTGGGAATGAACTGCAATCTGTCCATGTGTTTTGTGGTGAGTTGTATGCTGGTGCATTCAGAATTTCATATTAATACTGGAAATGAGTTACTGATGTGTTTTTAGTCTGGAAAAAGTGATATAATTTTGGTCATGCCCACCTGAAACTGGAGTAAATGTAATGTGGCATGTTAGATAAAATGAGTTTGATCTAAACAGACTTGCTCTTTTTATTTTAAGTTGTACTATACGCTATGCAGTAGATCAGTGTGATGTAATATTCATGACCTTACTTCTCAAATAAATAACGCTTTACCTCAAAACTGTTTCTTGACCTAAAGACCTACTTCTTTCATTTGGGTCCTTTCTATTATCCTCTCTCTATATCCTGCATATGCAGTGTATAATAGTTCCAGCTTCAAGTGCTGCAACAGTTGTAGGGCATACCACACTCCATAATCTGTACTTTTTCCTGAAGCTTTCTCAATAATACAACCTGACGACGTTGTGTCAGACTGTTCTTTCATGCCAAACTTAATTTGTGTTCAATTCAGTTTTATTTGTTTAGCGCTTTTTACAATTGATATTGTCGCAAAGCAGCTTTACATAGTAAAAGTAATTTAAGGAGAAATTTAAACATTTTCGACAACCCCTACACATCCCTAATGAGCAAGCCCGTGGCGACAGTGGCAAGGAAAAACTCCTTCAGTTGACACGAGGAAGAAACTTTGAGAGGAACCAGGCTAGAAAGGGAAACCCATCCTCATTTGGGTGAAACCATAAAAATACAAACCATATAAGAGAAACTTCATTACAGTCCAACA
>JAQMYF010000010.1:907041-919570 GCA_030014195.1 Neosilurus mollespiculum | reverse complement strand
GCTTGTTCCGAAACAAAGGCGGCGGGGTCGTTATGAAAATGGAGCTCACACTGGACGAGGAAGGCGAGGCACTTCACGGATTCTCCCGCATACTTCTCCGGCGGTTCCCGGACCAAGGAGAAACCACAGGTAGGCGGAGTCTCACCCATACAGGTATTCCCTCGCACACTAATTACCGTATCTCTGCTAATCCAGGGCAAGGTTCTCTCCCTACAGACTCTTATTGATTCAGGGGCGGACGAGAATCTGATGGACTGTTCCTTGGCCAAGAGATTACAAATCAAGGAGGAACCACTCCCCCAGCCTGTCTCCGCTCAAGCCCTGAATAACAAGCTTCTTAGCCGGATCACTCACAGGACGGAGACCATGCAGATGACCATTGGTGGGGACCACACCAAACTCATCTCTTTTCACCTCCTAACGTGCACTCATCACCCCCTCGTATTAGGGTTCCCATGGTTAAGAGCCCACAACCCACACATCATTTGGGAGACAGGGGTGATCAGGAGCTGGGACCCTGTCTGCAGGTCTTCCTGCCTCACCTCGTCCCGCCCGGTTTGCGGATCCCCGGGAGGGGGTGCGAACCCAGAGCCGGAACCAGACCTGGGCGATTTTCCAGACCTCTCTAGAGTTCCATCGTGCTACCACGACCTGTGGGAGGTGTTCAGTAAGTCCAGAGCCATGCCCCCCCCCCCCCCATCGGCCGTGGGACTGCGCTATAGAGCTGTTGCCGGGAGCTCCTATCCCCAAGGCCCGGCTGTACGCCCTCTCGGGCCCCGAGAGGAGGGCCATGGAGGAGTACATCGAAAGCTCCCTGTGGGCGGGCATCATTCGGCCTTCCTCGTCCCCGGCTGGGGCTGGGTTTTTCTTCGTGGAGAAGAAGGATGGCTCGCTTTGGCCGTGTATAGACTATCGTGCACTTAATGACATCACTGTTAAGAACCGGTACCCACTTCCTCTCATCTCCTCCGCTTTCGAGCTGCTCCAACAGGCCAGAGTTTTCACTAAGTTGGACCTGCGGAACGCGTACCACCTGGAAGACTGGAAGACTGGTTTCAACACTCCCACGGGCCACTATGAGTACCTCGTAATGCTGTTCGGGGTGACCAATGCCCCCGCTGTCTTCCAGGGCTTCATTAACGAGGTGCTACGTGACTATCTCAATGATTTTGTTTTCGTCTATTTAGATTGACATTCTTGTTTTTTCCCCAAATCTTGCCACCCACCGACGCCATGTCCGCCAAGTTCTAAGTCGCTTGTGGGAGAACAAGCTGTTTGTCAAGGAAGAGAAGTGCGAATTCCACACCTCCTAAGTCTCCTTCCTGGGATTCATCATCTCCCCAAACCAGGTCCAGATGGACCCAGAGAAGGTTAGTGCAGTTTCCCACTGGCCACCTCTCACGACCCGCAGGAAGGTTCAGCAGTTCCTGGGCTTTGCTAATTTTTACCGGCGGTTTATCCGCAATTTCAGTTCCATGGCAGCGCCATTACACGCACTAACCTCTCCCAAGGTACCTTTTCAGTGGAGCCCGGAGGCGGAAGGGGCATTCCAAAAGCTGAAGAGGCTGTTCACTACAGCGCCGGTGCTGAAGATACCCGACCCCGAGCACCAGTTCATTGTAGAAGTGGATGCGTCCAATGTCGGGGTGGGAGCGGTTCTATCCCAGTGGTCCCCCAAGGATGACCGGGTCCATCCCTGTGCATTCCTGTCCTGCAAGTTGTCCCCGGCGGAGAGCAACTACGACATGGGGAACTGGGAGCTGTTGGCCATCAAGGTCGCCCTGGAGGAGTGGAGACATTGGCTGGAAGGGGCAGACCAGCCCTTCCTGGTGTGGACTGACCACAAGAACCTGGAATATCTCCAGTCAGTCCAAGCGTACCATGTTCGTGGTCAAGCAAAGGTTTTGGTGGCCCACCCTGGCCAAGGACGTGGCGGAGTATGTCTCAGCGTGTCCCACCTGCGCCAGGAGCAAGGCGTCTAGACAGGTACAAGCGGGGCTCCTCCAGCCGTTGCCAGTGCCACACCGTCCGTGGTCGCACATCTCCCTGGACTTCGTCACAGATCTGCCCGCCTCATGGGGGAACACGGTGGTACTGACAGTGGTCGATTGGTTCTCGAAGATGGCTCACTTCATCCCCTTGCCCAAGCTACCCTCAGCCAAGGATACTGCCCGCACCCTCATTTCCCAGGTTTTTCGTATCCATGGTCTTCCCTCAGATGTCGTTTCTGATCATGGACCTCAGTTTATTTCCCGTTTCTGGAAAGAGTTTTGTCGCTGCCTAGGGGCCTCCGTCAATCTATCTTCCGGCTACCAACCTGAATCCAACGGACAGACAGAGCGACTGAATCAGGAACTGGAGGCCTCAGATGCCTGGTGGCGCAGAACCAGTCCACGTGGAGTGAGCACCTCACGTGGGTGGAGTATGCCCACAATTCTCTCCCCTCCGTGGCCACTGGGCTCTCCCCTTTCCAAGTTGCCCATGGGTTCCAACCACCACTCTTCCCAGCCAACAAAAAGGAGGTAAGGGTTCCCTCGGCCCATGCCCTGGTTAGGAAGTGCTGCAAGATCTGGGCAGCAGCCAGGCTAATGCTCCTCAGGGGACAGGCACATATGAAGACTGCGGCGGATCGGCATCACCGACCAGCACCGACCTACACCCCTGGCCAGCGGGTCTGGTTGTCCACCAAGGACCTTTCCCTACATGTCCTGACCAGAAAACTGGCCCCCAGGTTTCTTGGTCCATTCCCAGTCTCCAAGGTTGTTAACCCTGTTTCTGTCCGTTTGAAGCTCCCCAGGTCTCTCCGAGTGCATCCTACCTTCCACGTCAGCAAGCTCAAGCCGGTCTGTGAGAGATGCCTACCAGAAGATGTTACAGTCTAGGAGCACCAGATCTAATGCTGCAGCTTACAGAGATGCTTGCAGACAACTTCAACAGCACACTCGTGTTCTAACGACAGACTGGTGGGACAGAAAAGCAGAGGAACTTCAGAAAGCTTCAGACATGAGGGGTTTCTACAATGGACTCAAGGAAGTCTGGGGACCTCAGACCAAGGGACCAGTACAGCTAAAGTCTGCAGATGGACAGGAAACCTTCTCTGACAGCAAGAGCATTCTGGCAAGATGGAGCGAACACTTCCAAAAGCTTCTCAGTGTTCCTGGCGATATTGAACCTGAGGCACTTGACAACATCCAACAGCATACTATCATCAGTTGCCTTGATGAGATCCCTTCCAAGGATGAGATGACCAAAGCAATTGCTGGCCTGAAAGATGGCAAAGCACCTGGTGGACATGGCATACCTACAGAAATCTGGAAACATGGGGGAGCCAGTCTTCATGACAAACTACACAAACTGATCATCAAAGCCTGGAAGCAAGGATCAGTTTCTCAAGCATGGAAAGATGCAAACATTGTAACCATATACAAGAAAGGTGATAGAACAGATTGTGGGAACTACAGTGGAATATCTCTCTTGTCGATACTGGGCAAAGTCCTTGCCAGGATCCTTCTGAACAGACTCTCTACCCACATAACACCAGAAGTTGTGCCAGAGACACAATGTGGATTCCGTCCAAACAGAAGCACCATTGACAGGATTTTCAGCCTCAGACAACTGCAGGAACAGTGCACTGAACAAGACCAACCACTGTACATTGTTTTTGTAGACTTTACAAAGGCTTTTGATACAGTAGGAAAGACAGGGCTGTGGAAGCTACTGAGGAAATATGGATGCCCAGAGAAGTTCACAACCATGATTGAATCTCTTCACACAGGAATGAGGGCAAAGGTAAACAATGGAGAAGAAACATCAGAGGAGTTTGCTATAACAAATGGCATCAAACAAGGCTGTGTGATAGCGCCTACACTCTTTTCCATCTTCCTATCAGCAATGCTTATGGAGGCTTTTCGAGGAATAGATGAAAGTGTCTATATTCAGTCACGGCAAGATGCTGACCTCTTGTCATGTGGCACACTTCAGAGCTAGGACCAAGAGCACCATCATATTGATAAGGGAACTGCTGTTCGCCAATGACAGTGCACTGCTTGGCCACAACCCAGAAGAAATCCAGCAAATAATGAATGCTTTCTCCAAGCAGCACGAATGTTCGGCCTGAAGATCAACATCAAGAAAACAGAAGTGCTTTACCAACCAAACTCTTCAAGAGACGATGAGGTGGAAATCACTGTGGATGGATGTAAGCTAAACTCTGTCCCCGAATTCACCTACCTTGGAAGCACAGTTTCAAAGGATGGTCGAATTGATGCTGAAATTCAGAAACGAATGGCCAAAGCTAGTGCATCCTTTGGAAGGCTGCAACAGAGGCTGTGGAATAACCACCATGTGTCCTTAAAAGTGAAAGGCAGGATATACAGAGCAGTTGTGATATCTACTCTCCTTTATGGAGCTGAGTCCTGGACAGTATACAGACGACATGTGAAAAAACTACATGCATTTATGATGCGACATCTCCGTTCCATCATGAATATTAGCTGGAAGGACAAAGTGACAAACAAGGACATACTGGATAAAACAGCCCTGCCATCAATGGAGGACCTCCTAGTCAGGAAAAATCTGCGATGGACCTTATGCAGATGCCTCCAGATAGACTTCCAAAACAGATCCTCTTCTCCCAGCTACCTACTGGCCAAAGGAAGAGAGGGAGACTTCGGCTACGGTTTAAAGATACCATCAAGAGGAACCTAAAGTTGAGAAACATCAACCATGGCAACTGGGCAAAACTGTCATAGCAGAGGGCAGATTGGAGAATTGCGGTACAGTAGAAGATTGGAAACAGACATTGTCGCAAAGCGACCGTCTGCATAGTAGTAGTATTTAGTAGTAGGCTGCATTGCCATCAGTGTGTTTCTGCTCTGCGATGGCCTGGCGAGCTCTTTAAAGTGTACTCTGCCCTCGCCCAGAGTCAGCTGAGATGGGTGCCAGCCTCCCCACGACCCTAATTAGGATTAAGCGGTTCAGAAAATGAATGAATGAATGAGTAATTTGTATGATACTGTTGATTGATGGATTGATTTTCTCTTCAGTATTTAGTTATTATTTAATATTGACATTTATTTTATTATTATTATTGACAAATTTATAATGTCATTTATTCAGGCAGATTTATAATTTAGTTATTTATTCAGTGCTGATGAATGCCTGTATAGGCGTATGTGTATTATTTCACTCTTATTCTTATAAAGGGGGAATAAATGATGCTGTAAAAAGAATTGCAGCTACGAAATAAATCTAAATTACTAATCTAAATAACAAATTTACAATCAGCCACAGTTTTTACTGTGACAGGCATAATCAGAGGCCTTGGGTGCACTACAGCACTTTTGGTTACAGTGACATGAATATGAAAATGGATCACATTATCCTTGGGACCCTTGAAAAAATGACGATTGGTGGAAATTAGGTTATGAATCATTTATATTCATGCTAACGCCTTTTGTCCAAAGTGACTTAGTAGTGAAGCAGAAACCAGTCTAAACAATTCAGCATTTTTGGCTCTGCAGAAGTTCCCTGGGATTTAATACTTTAAGTCAGTAATACCCCTAGGTTAGTATTTGCTGTGACAGTAATATAATGCTAACACATTTTAGTTGATCAGACAGCACAGGAAAAGGCAATAATGAATTTATTTTATTAGAACATATAACATTAAACTCTACAGTATCAGTTAGGGATGCTCTTTAATGTAAGCTATCCCTTTTGGTAGGAAAGTACTAATATTAATAGAATTAATATTCTACCAATCAAAAGTTTTAGAACAGGTAATTCTTCCCATTTTTATTGATATTTACACAGTTAATGTCTCAGTGTACTCTGAAATTAAATCATACTCTCACTCACTCATCTCACTCATTTGCTGAACCACTTAATCCTACTAGGGTCACAGGGAGGCTGGAGCCTATCCCAGCCAATACTGGGCTTACATTGTCTATTGTCATCTGGCAGGGACGGGGTACACCCTGAACAGCTCGCCAGACCACAACCATTCATATTCACACTCAACCTAGGGGCAATTTGTAGCATCCAGTTAGCCTAATGTGCATATCTTTGGACTGTGGGAGGAAACCAGTGAACCGAATGGAAACCCATGCAAGTACAGTGAGAACATACAAACTCCACACAGAAATGGCCAATAACCATTTTATTTATTTATTTTTCTTTTCTTTACCAACCTTTTGTAGATATTATAGGTGAACACACTCATGACTTTCTCTTTTATTTATTTATTTATTTAATTTAGGCTTTTACCTTATCCAATTCCCACTCTTCAGATATTGCCTTCTCTATCACACGACCACCAGCAAGGGGAGTGAGCATGCACATGCCCCCTCCGTGACATGCAATGCTAGCCATCTGCCTCTTTTCAAACTGCTGCGCATGCATATTTGAGGGTGATCTAACACACTCGGAGGAAAAGCGTTATCTGCCATATCTGCCCCCTTGTACGAATGAGCTTACAGACGCCCATGATTGGCTGGTGATCGCTGTGAGTGACAAGGAAGTGAGTGTATGCCATCCCTCCCTCCCGTGAAAGCTCGGCCAATTAGATCCCATGGACTCCCAGTCATGAATGGCTGTGGCAACTTCGAACTTGGGATCTCTGTGTTGATAGTCAGGCACCTTGTCAATGTGCCACTCGGGAGCCCATGGCTATCCTTAAATGGTGGGAATAAAATATTCTTCTGGATGTTCTTCCCAACACTATCATGGAAGTTCCCAGAAATGAGCTGCACTTATTGGTTGCTTTGCCTTCACACTTCTGGCAACTTTGGGACCGAAGGGTCTCTGGTTTGATTCCTGATCTTCTGATTTCCAACAGAAAAAAATGTGTGGCAGTGGGGGAGTGAGCTGCACCTACCCTTCCTCCACATTCATGGCTGAAGTGCCCTTGAGCAAGGGACCTAATCCCCAACTGCTCTCCTGGTGCCCCAATGTGTGGCAGCCATTTATGTGTTCATGTGAGCCTTCACTGTTTACGTGTGTGTATGCTCACATTGGATGGGTTAAATGCAGAGGCAATAGCAGGATTAATACAGTAGAGCAAAATAAAAAAAAAGTGACTCAGTGGTTAGCACTGTCACCTCACAGCAAGTACATTCTGGGTTTGCACCTCAAGTTTCAAGTTTCAAGTTTATTTACAGATATATACAGGTAACAATGAAACATCACTGCAGGCAATGAAATTCTTGGACTCAGAGCCCCCTCAAAATTGCTCCTACAGTGCTGAGTGTAGAGGTCCTGGGTGGCTGGCAGTTCAGTCCTGGTGATGTGTGTTGGGGCAGCTTGTTGGGATCTTTGTGCATATCTGAAATAAGCATGTTCTCTCCACATAGGTCAGTTTCACATAGTAATTACATTTGTCAGATATATTGTTTGTTAGGGAGTTTAAGACCATTTATACAATGTAAATACAAATCTGTTCCACTCCCCAGTGGAAGCAAAAACTAGTCCAATCCTAATATAAGTACACTGACATACCTTTTAAGTACTATATATTGCATTAACTGTATAAATATTTAAATGATTAATCATTATCATCTCTGTGTTACACTTTAGCCTGATTTTAATTAAACTATAACTGATCAAGCAAGACATCAGTATACCACATCAGTACCACCAGCAGGGCTTATGAAGTTACTCCTGTTAAAAATTCCTTACCTTTAGCACAACCTGCTGGTCAAATCACTTTTAATTATTTGTGAAAGCTTTCAACAACAAAATGTCTTTTGACTGTGGGAAGAAACCAGACTACTAAGCGGAGATTTTCAGATGCATGGAGAAAACATTCAAACTCTACACAGAAATGCCTTTGTCGAGCCTGGGACTTAAACCCAGGACCTTCTTGCTGTGAGGGGGGATGTACTAACCACAATGCTACTGTGCTGCCCCATTTAAAAACTATTATTTGTAAATAATTTTGTAATTTATTGGCCACTGGTGCACACACTTGGATATTACAGGTATAGGTTTTTTGTATATTCATGATTTATAATCCCAGTTAAGTCCAGTTGAGTACCAAGATATGCAACAAAATGTGGAAAGGTGCACATGGAGGTGATGTTGAGGACTGTCATTTAGAAATTTTCCTAAGTATTGTGATCTTGTTTCTAATGAGGAATCTTCATGGGCTATTGAAATGATCTCAGGTATGACTTCTTTACCTGATCTTGGCACATGAAAGCCACTTCAAGTTATAACAGTGTAGATATTAGCACAATTATTGTTAAGGATTTTAAAAAATGGTACATGAAAAATTTAAAAGAATATCCCATTGATTAAAAAAAGTTTACAATTACAGATAGAAAATTCTATCCTGAAAGGAACATTGTATTGTAAACTGCTGGATGATACACAAGCTCATAACCCTCAACAAACAAAAACAAAACAAGACACACACACACACACACACACACACACACTAAATAAATTAAAAAAAAAAAATTCTGAAGAGCTCTTTAGAGTAAGTGACTCTACTTGAAACCTGTTCTGAAACTTGAAAACCTGTTCTTTTATAGCTCTACACTGAGCCTTTAGAGGGTTCCCCCAGAGAGACAAACTCTTAGGCTAGATTGAACCTATATATATATATACTTTTCTACACTGCATTATAAAGCAATAACAACTCATATGTGTAATATGACTACAGTAACTGGATTTTTTTTTAATAGTTTTACATTTTATATTTTATGTTCCTAAATGGCATCAAACAGTATGTGTAATATATTGCTTAAAACACAATTGGAAAAGTATTTCAAGTCTTAATATGTCATATTTTAATCTCTTCAGTCTAGTCCTCACATAAGAGCCCTAATTAATATATAACACTGTTTAACATATGCTAGTCTCAGAACACACAACGTCAGCAATCACATTTGCAGCACAAATTCCTTAACCTAGGCCCATATGTGGGCTGAATCCATGGGCATGACTCATCCTGACTCATTTTTCATACCCCTCCCCTTGCTTCTTCCCTAACATTCCGGCAGAAAACTGAAGAACACAGTGCTTAATTAAATCTGGGACAACAAAATTGTGAGCTGAGTTATTCAAGTGACCATGATTATAGAATTTCAAAGGCAAGTGACTGAAAAGATGTCTATGCTTATTATAAAGATGTCTAATTATTATACTTGATTGGGGTATTAATAACATAGAAAAACAAACAAAGAAAACATTTCTCTGTAGTCAGGTCATTTAAAGTTAATCAAAGCCCTAGCAGTCATTTTTAAACCAGTCCAATATTAATTTTAAAGCTGAATCAAATGCTATTATAACCTTAAAGGTAAAGGTTTTATGTTTCTGATAAAAGGCGTAGGCTAGCAGAACAGAAATCTTCACAAAATATTTATTGTACTGAAAGAAGCCCTTCTTAATAAGTATTAATGAAAGGATACTTCATAACACAAAAACTAACTAAAAACCTGTAAGCTGTGACTTTATTTTATGTTTATGTCAATGCTAAATTTCATCTCTTTTAATCATGCGTCATAAAATGGTAATATGTGCTAATAAGAAATGGTGGTCAGAGCTCCAGTTGTTCAAAATTAAATATATAATGTGCTAATGCACAGGTTCCATGCCTATTCCTATATTACCATAGAGTAGAATTTTTCTTGCTCTTGCACATCATCTTCAACTCTGGAATGGGCTGTTAATTAGCTGTTAATAAGGGATATTGGAAGCAGCAGAAATGTTAAAATGTGCATGACGGGGTTTCAATGACCAGGGACGGGAATCTGTGCTGTAGTGCATTTAATGTGATTATACAGTAATTACAGATCGACGGCGACCGCACGATGTCGCTCTTGAATCATTTAAATGAGTCACACTACATATCCGCTGTATACGCACACACAAATCCACACACACTGACAGTGCAGCATTACAATTCACACTCCAGCGAAATCATCCACGGCAGGCTGGATGAATGGCTTTAACGTCACACAACGTCACGTTTAAAGAGACGTCGGCGTGAATTACTGAATTATTATCGGATAGCATGATCCATTTGTCAGGACAACAAACCGATTTGGATTAAAGGTTTTATTAAAAATATAGACCCGCACGTTTATTACAGTTTATTCTACATGAACGATATGCATTTAAGTGGTGTTTAAAGTTGTTGATTGGTGCTGAAACAGCACTGGGGAGCTATACAATTTTCAATTGATTTTTCAGTAGCCTATAAGTCATATTATTTCTGGGAAAAATACCCTTAATACACAATTGATGATTTTTCGTCTTGATAATAGCTCATTTACTATCATTACTAAAAAATACACAGGTTTGGATTATGGTTAAGATAATTTACTCTACATATACGATCGAGACATATTAGTACTTAGGGGTTCTCTTCAGTTCGGGAACCCTTGAGGCTCTATAAACTAAATAAACAATCATTTTGTTATTTATTAAAACTAATAAATAATCACTGAAAGACATTTTAGGTGGTTGAATAATAAGCTGCGGTGTTGCCTCGAAAAATCAGCACCACGAGAGTGGATAGCTCCCTGTGCGTACCCTTATTCAGGGTGAAATTTTGGCTCTTTTGTTTTTAATGCTGTCATTTCCACTCTTTATTATAGCCTACCATTATTCACCTCATAAAAATTCATATATATATATATATATATATATATAAAGACAGATGCGTGCAATCTTGTAACCTTCCGGAATGGTGCCATCTCAGCTTCCTGTAGAAGTAGGAGAAAAAAAGTTGAAAATTGTCTAATCTCCAAAAGGGAGTCTTAAAGGAAAAAGTTTCGTTTGAGGCGTGTCAGAGTAACTTATCCGTCGATGAGGAAGAGATTACACTGTTATATTCCGGGAGGAAGGGGTTGATGACGTCTGAGGCATTTTTAATGGGACTTATTGAAAAAAGGGCAAGAGGCTCCATTCATGGATAAAAATCGGAGGGAACTGGAGGGGGGGTGAAAGTTGAGCAAAAAAAAGACATGTGGACGAACGAATAGGCCGTGCACGACGAATCTTACCGACGATTTTTGTTCGCGAAAGACCTATTATACTTTTGTTTGTTTTAGCAGCTATTTATTGTATAAAAGTCCAAGGCGGTTGATCAGGACGAGCCCATCAAGAAACGGCGGTGGCGCTTCAGAGAAGAGGTGCCTTGAGAAGATTACCTCGTCGCTCTCTCTCTCTCTCTCTCTCTCTCTCTCTCTCTCTCTCTCTCTGACAAACACACACACGCTCAGCAGCCGCACCCGAAGCGCGTCCCGCAGCCTCGCTCTCTGTCCAAACTGCTGTAGGTACGTGACCGTTTTGCCTGTTAATTTCTGCTTAAAGCCTCAAATTCGAGCATCGAAGGAACTCAAACTCCAGGATTCTTCGTTGTTTTATTCATTTATTTTTTTACAAAATATTTTCTATATCATTACTACCAGTTTTGTCGGCTTACGGAAAAGGACTGTGTTTGCGCCAGTGAAGGTTCTCCTTAAACTTTTTCAAGCTCGATCGGATTTAAGAGAATTAAAGAAGCGCCGTGTGGAATGTGTAGGATGCGTCAGGACTGAAGTTTACTGCGTTATTAGAAAGCTCGGGAATTGGCGATAAAGCGCTGCAAAAAATAAAACACCATAAAATAGGCTTCTTCTAAATGAGCACGTTTTAAGGCGTCTTAAGTAAAGTGTTGAGCTGAAACGTGTAAGTGACTTAACTTTCTCCGCGTTCCCTTTACAGCATGGCCAAATCTAGTAGAGCTACTTTGGCTCTGCTCATCTACGGGATCTTAATGCGCTACAGCGCCCAATGCACACCCATCGGAATGGGCTTCCCCAGCATGAGGTACGTACACACAGCTCACAGCTCTCTTTTCCTTTTTATTCTTTAATATTGTGTCTTGGCAGGCGATTAAAGACAAACGTGTGCTATCCGAATTTCATATTTTAAAGATTTGTCTTAATTATCGATTTTATTTTGGAGAAGAAACAAATAAGCGATTTTTTATGTTATGGCATCTAAAGTGAATAATTCTGGGGAACGTGGAGTATTTTGCAGTAACATTGTTCCACAACCATCTTAAATAATTTGCTATTTTTGGGATACTGACTTCCATTTTAATCCAAGATGTATACAGGAAACAACGAATTTTCTCTGGGAGTATTTACGCTCGGGTTTAGCCAGTACATTTTTACGGGGATGAGCTTATGTGAAAATGAGAATGAGTCGGGAATGACGGCCGAGTGGCGTCACACTGCAAACACGAGCAGTAAACGAATAGGAAGCTGCTGCGACTGTAAGCCTCAGGAATAAGTGTGAACTCGTTCATGTGCACCAGTTTGGCTTTCATACCAGTGCTATGCTACAAGCAGCAAGAATCACACCAGCGTGTTGCATTAAAATGCTTGAAAAATCTAATCTTCCTCACCATTATCCCCATCATTATCATCATCATCATCATCTACATTTTTTACTATTTATATATATTACATGTAGATGATGATACATGTATACAGGCTATATAATAATAATAATAATAATAATAATAATAATT
>JAQMYF010000010.1:864638-893788 GCA_030014195.1 Neosilurus mollespiculum | reverse complement strand
CTATCTATCTATCTATCTATCTATCTATCTATCTATCTATCTATCTATCTATCTATCTATCTATCTATCTATATCTGTCTGTCTGTCTGTCTGTCTGTCTGTCTGTCTGTTTTGTTTATTTTATCTATTTTTTCTATCCACCCACCCAGCTCAGAGCATATGTGCTTATTTTTCTTTGTGAATAAAAATAAAATGAACACTCCTCCTCTTCACCTCTTCCCATTATCACCCACATCATCCACTACCTGACATCATACTGATTTCCTGAATGAAAAATTGTGATAATGAACGAAACTCCCTGAGTAGATCGAGGCAGTGCAAGAAAACACTTTCTTGGTTCACTCATGATTGAGAAACAAAAATCTACTAAAACCTGCCATATATGTTGCCGTATGTCTGCAAATAAACTCAAATTTGTCATGAGCAGCAGCAATTGGGTTAGAAAAATGCTAGAGAAATAAGCAAACATTTATAGTCAGTGGTCTAAAAAAAGGCCCTTCTGCTTGTCAAACATTGGTATCACAGTGAGCTGAGGGTAAAAGTCAAGTTCAACCAATTAACCACGTTCACACAGTGAGTTATAAATAATGCAAAGAGATGAAGAGAGACCATCTTTTCTTGATAAACAGATTGTAATAGTAAAATATCACTTTTTTTTATAGTCACCTACTGTAGAGGTTATTTCTTTGTCATGTAGTCTGTATACAGCAGCTGTATGTCTGTAATGGATTCATACAGTAACTAGTGACAGCAGGACAAGTATTTTGATGTCAATCATTCCTATTTATCTGTATAAGGATAAACCTACCAGCAGAGAGTGAGCTGCCACTTTCATGTTGTGTTGATAGTGCTGGACACCCTGTGGTCTGCAAGAAGTGCTGACAAATGTTCAGTTTTTACATGGCTAGAGCTATCTGCAGCTTTTGAGATGGCAAACTAGCCAAGCAGATTATTTCCAGCCTCTGCAACCTAATTGTTCGAGTCCTACCTCTCAGAAAGATTCTGCAGAATGTCCTGGACAGATGACAGGCAAGTTGAAAAAGGTGGTGACTGGTATGACTAATGGAATCCTTTTGTCACAGGACATTTCCTGTTTGGGAATATGTGCATGTGTTTACATGGTTAGAACCATAACATAAGAACCATATACACAACAAAAAAGGTCCTGGGTCGAGCCCTGGGCTCGGCAAGTACGTTTCTATGTGGAGTTTGCATGTTCACGCGGGTGTTTGGTTTCCTCCCGAGGCTCCAGTTTCCTCCCACAGTTAGGCTAACTGGATATTCTCGATTGCCCGAATGGTTGCATGCGTGTTGGTCCTGCGATGGACTGGCAAGCTCTTTAGGGCACCTACATCTGGAGTGGGCTGGGATGGGCTACAGTATCCCAGTGACCCTAAGGATAAAGCAGTATAAAAAAGATGAGGTAAACCTATCACTGTTGGAATGATGATACTGTAGTTCTTTCTGGAGGATTCTGCAATATTAGCAAGTATTTCATCTCATCCCAGAGGTAGGATTGACCCATTTTTTATTTGTTTTTTGAATAATGGCAAGTCCTTCCATCCATCATACCATTACTGCCACTTTATACTTATTGTCCGTGATAATGGACCAGTTTAACAAAAACCCTCCCTGCTGATATGATATTCTGATAATCTCGCATGTTTGTGCTCTTTAACAGCAAATGAGACTGTACCTACTGGACTATGTAACACAGCTTCTTTTCTTGGCCACTTATCATCTCTTAGCACTACAATAATAGTGCTTTGCTGTCCAGTCAGCTAGTGTACATACTATATTAATCCAGGGAAGATAACTTAGAATATGGGGAGTAGGAGCAGCACTTAACCAAACCGCTTGGTTAGTTTTGCAGCACTAATCAGCTTTACTGTAATGTGAATGAGAGAGAGGCAGGACACTAGTGTTTAAATTCAGTGTGGTATTTATTAGTGCTAATCTAATAATAATCGTCATGGTTCATACTGAAGATCAAAGAACAAGCAGTGACCATCAGACAAGTAATATCCATAATCAGAAGCAAGCAAAAGGGGAGAGGATCACTACCATGAAATGTGCAATATAGACAATAAGAAGAGAAGGCTTGAATTTACCTGTAGTAAAAACACAAATAGATTTCACACTGAAACAATAAACAGCAGGGTGTAAATAGAGAAAGTAATTGTGGGATTAGCACAGAACACATGGACACAATTAGGAAACACCAGTAACACCAATAACAGGGCAGGACAGATACGACTAAAACTGAACCAAACAAAGCATATGGTGATGTAAATAAAAGCACATGACATAACCACAAAATCAGAAACATGTAACTGTCAGAAAAGGGGAGTTTATGACAATAGCTTGTGATCTACCAATTTAGCACAGTCTAATACAGGATTATGTTGTTGCAACCAGGGGTGTGAAATATTAGAAGCTTGAAGTTCTCCTTATGCCTGACACCTGCAGTGAAGATTATGTGGTCAGTAATATTATTATAAGAGTGTGCTGAAGGTGGTTTCTAATCTGCAAGTGCACTGCCAGACATACAGCTGAGTCTAGCAGCATGAAAAAACACTAGAAACTGCCATGGCAGCAAACAATTATAATTGTTAATGGGCATCACTAAATGGTTCTGTTGGGAGATCAGTCTGAAAGCGACCAAGGTGGAATGAAGATCTATACTATGTATAATTGTGTTGTATCAATTAATTATAAATACAATGTGACCTAGCTGAACAAGCATAGGTGGAAAAAACAAAAAACAAAAACAACTGATGTGTGCTGGGTGAAATTCCAACAAATGACCAGGATGCTCTTCTTATAAACTTTAAGTGGTGGAGAAATTATCATTCATTGATTCATTTTCTAAGCCACTTAATTCTAATTAGGGTCGTGGGTCTCAGATCTCAGCTGACTCTGGGCGAGGGTGGGGTATACCCTGAACAGCTCGCCAGGCCAAACCAGGACCAACACACATACATTCACACACACACACACACACACACACACACACGCACGCACGCACGCATACAAACACACAAGTAGCCTACTGTGTATGTTTTTGGATAGTGGGAGGAAATAATGTTTATGCAAATGTAAACTGTCCTACTGAATCAACAAGTCCAAAGGATGCTCTTTCAAAATGTACTCAAGTATTAAACAAATACAAAGAAAACTAATTCTTTAACTAACAATAAACTTTTATTGCTTATCTATCTACCTATCCCTCCATCTATCTATCTATCTATCTATCTATCTATCTATCTATCTATCTATCTATCTATCTATCTATCTTCATTCATTCATTCATTCATTCATTCATTCATATTCTTCTGCTTGTTCCTGGGTCGGGTCGCGGGGGCAGCAGCCTAAGCAGTGAGGTCCAGATGTCTCTCTCCCCAGCCACTTCCTCCAGCTCTTCCGGGGGATGCCAAAGTGTTTCCAGACCACCCAAGAGACGTAGTCCTTCTAGCCTGTTCTGGGTCGACCCCGGGGTCTCTTTCCGGTTGGACATGCCCGAAACTCCACACCAGGGAGGCGTTCGGGAGGCATTCTAATCAGATGCCCACCTCAACTGGCTCCTCTCAATGCAAAGGAGCAGTGGTTCTAGTCTATCTATCTATCTATGGATGTAAATCTTTCTCAGCACATTTTAAAATCTAAAAGAATTCGAATTACCTAATTTTTTTTTCACAGAAATTATGTATCATATTTTTTTGCCTATATAGTATTCACTATGGTGGTATAGCGATTAGCATGTTGGCCTCACAGCAAGAAGCTCCTAGATTCGATGTCTGGGCTTGGGTGTTTCTGTGTGGAGTTTGCATGTTCTCCACATGCTTGCGTGGGTTTTCTCCAGATACTCCGGCTTCCTCCCACAGTCCAAAGACATGCACATTAAGTCAAATGGCCACACTAAATTGCCTATAACTGTGAATGTCATTAGTTGTTTTTGTTTGTATTAGCCTGCAATAGACTGGTGTACTTTTCAGGGTGTGTCCCACCTTTCATTTTAAGTCAGCTGGGATTGACTCCAGCTTCCCCCATAACCCTGAGGAATAAGTGATATAAATAATGGATGGATGGAAATTTTCTCTTAGCTACATGGGAGGTAAGAACGAGCAAAAAAATTCTTCCAGGACTAACATGTGTGCAAATACCATATGTGAGTTTGGGCTAAACCGTTAGATTATGTACTAGAAAAAATATTACATTAAAATAAACATTAAACATTAAACAAACATGGTGTTATACAGTGGTTTATAAATCCATTTTATTCAGCGTTTAGTAATTCATCACTTCCTGAGAAAATAGGAAAAAAATGCAACTTCATGTCTATCAGGAAGATTTCAATCAAATCTAGAAAATTGGAAATGAGTCCAGATTTGAGTCCATTTGAACAAATACAGGATTTAACTGACCTACAGATTGATTTCACAAACTTTTGATCGAAAAACACTCTTTGGGACAATTATAAGCACTTTGGAACACAGTACTACAGAAACTGTGGGAAAAAATGTAAAAACAATGGAGCAATAATGTTTGCTGTTAGTATATAATACAAGAGAATGGCATGATCTGATTGGGCCGCTATCTTGAGATTATAAATTCTTATTCAGAGGGATAATACATAAGGGGCTTAAATCAAGATTAAATCAAGATAAAAAAGATGAACTTTTTACTTTTTTTTGAAGAGATTGAGGAACTGGATGCCCAGTGAAATCGGGAGGATGATTATGAATAAAATAGAATACACGATGATGGTGATGGGTATAATGATGATGATGATCCCAGAATATTTATTGCACGACCATTCGACAGTGTCTGTTGCTTCAGCATTGCTCCACCTCAGAGTACAGTGGCGCCCACTTTATGAGTATTTATTACTCTCTTTTTTT
Source organism: Neosilurus mollespiculum (assembly GCA_030014195.1). Classification (NCBI taxonomy): domain Eukaryota; kingdom Metazoa; phylum Chordata; class Actinopteri; order Siluriformes; family Plotosidae; genus Neosilurus; species Neosilurus mollespiculum. The sequence continues at coordinate 888,887 of JAQMYF010000010.1, read as the reverse complement.
TTCTTTTTTTTTTAACCCACCAAGAGGGTAGTAATAATAACATGTTTTGATGGGCATGTACATGCAAGCATTTATTAGGTTTGTGTTTAATTCCCTTTAGTTCAATACAGCTGACTCATAGCTTGTTACCGTCACAAAATATCATTTTAGTGTGCTTTTTTTTGTTTAGGTGCCTGTGAAGTATATACTAAAACAATTATGCAGCTCATGCTTGATGGATGTTGCTAAAATAAACATTTAGTGATATCCACCTTGAACATTTAAGTTATGTATATTTTTTAAAGTAACAAAAATAAATAAAATGCAAATAGAAACAAACTTTTAAAAACTTTTTGTACTTATGACAGGTGGGATAATTAATTAGTTAAGCACTGCACTTCACCTCATCTTTGCAGCAGCATACTTTCTAAAATTACACAATAACTTTATTTTATGAATCTAATTTATCAGTCTGCCAGTAGGATTTACTTTTTTAGCATCTTTAATATTTCTTTAATGTACACATCATATAAATATCCAGCTAGCAGGAAGTTTATTAGAAACTATTTCTGTATTTTTACACCAAAGTGACAGACATTTCTCATAGTCAAAGCATATATTGGTTCAATAAGAGATATGATTTATGAGCTTTCAGATGATCTTCTAAATGTCAGCTGACATACCTCTTCCATATAAAGAAAAAAAAGTAAAATCTGCAAAGTGCAAGTTGAGATGGTCATCAGAAGGTACACTTGTGAAAGTAACTGGCTTGATTGTAAATGCTTGTAGATTGAGCTGAACTGAGCATGGTGTGCCTTAATGATGTGTAGTAAAACTACAACCAGTTAAAGCAATGCCAGACAGATTTAAACATCTTGCCCAGCTAAGACAAATGCCCCTGTTGAATGCAGTAGCAAATATATTGATTGCTTGTTCATGAGCAACAACCTTTGTCAGCAAAGTTCTATTTTTAAGCATGCCATGCGGCAGGCTGCAGATGAGACATCAGGAAACAGCACCAGGGTTAATTCCATTTCAGTTCAAGAGCTGGGCTGAAATTCAGCAATCTAGTCATATATATCATTTACCAACAAGCTGACTGAAATGATTTTGGAAGTGACTCAGAAAACACATAGTTTATGTCTGAGCTAAAACCTGTGACCTCTCATGGGTTATTAAAATCTCCCCTTCAACCTAAATTAAGACCAATATAAGCATGCCAAATAAAAAAAATAATAATTAAAAAACTCTTACATGTCCACACCACATCTTATGTTAGCTTTCAATATATGGGAGAAATGTGTGTGTGTGTGTGTGTGTGTGTATATATATATATATATATATATATATATATATATATGGGAGGAAAAAATATCCATGTTAATTATGCAGTCTTTAGGAAAAACAATCAATACTAATCTAGACTCACATATGTCAGGTTAGCTATGCGTTGCAGATGAGACATACACTAATGAGGAACAGTGAGTCTGATGTCAGCATGGTACAAATAAATGTTGCCTACAGCATAGACAAGGGTTTCAAATAATATTTAGAAATTAAGCGTAATGAAGCTGTTTTGAATCTGATAAGCAGTTTAAAACAATCCAGTAATCTATAAATATAGCACAAACAAAACCATATTTTTAATGTTTAAGGAGCAGAACATTTGATTATAAATGTCTGCGTGATACCTCCCCCAGATTAATTAAATCAGAGATCCATGTTCGCACCTGAGACCCCCCAATTTAAACCTAACACAATCTGGTACATGGCCCCACCCAATATATTATAGCCTTGTAGGGCACTATCATTGGGTATGGTGGGCAGGGAGGAGGGGTTCCCTTGTTAATATTTCTATGCTATTCTTTGTTGTGCGAGTCTGACAGCAGATGAGGCCCAAGTATAAATCCAATATAGATGTGAGACAGCGCTTGGGGGCTGGGTGGGCACACAAGAGTGGGGAGGGCATGTGTGCGTGTTCAGACTGTCACTTCAGTGGTCTCTTGAGAAGTGTGCTCCCTTATTAACAGGCTCCCCGTGTCACTGGTATTAGTGGTTAATCCCAGCACTCCTGGGGGAATTCCCCCCTTTTTAGCTAGCCACCTCACTTCAGCAGATGGGACCCTTTTCCAGAATACTAATCACAGCCAAAGAAGAATTCCAAAGGCGTGCTTTTTCTTTCTTTTGCCTCCTGGGTCTATGGGAAATAGCCCAATGATGCAGCAAGCTGTGGAATCAAAAGAACTTCCTGCAGTGCAGTGTAAGCAAAAGGACATAAATAAAGAAATTAGTCCTGTCTAAATGAGAAAGCTCACCATCTATTGACAAAGGCTCTTACTGGTAACAAGTTTCTTACTTCTCATCAGTGTATTCTAAGCATTATTTACAAAACAGATTACAATGGGCAATGGTGAAAATGTCAAAGAGTCTCTTAAAGTATGAACATATTTATAGAAATGACTTTTGTTTTTGTCAACGGAACTGAACTTGTGGGAAATCAAATCAATCCAGTATAACCTCATCCACCTTACAAATTTAATTTCCACCTCACTCTCAAAGGAAAGTCATCTCTCTCATATGCCAAAAGCCATAAGAGCCTAAAAATTAAAGTGGAAGTTTACTTTAAAAATAATATAGTATTCTTATTAGATGTCTTTTATAGAAACCTGTGCTTAAATGCTGTCTAAACCCAGGGACACATATAACCTCAATGTCTAAACTATTCACAGTATTCATACGATATAAGATAAGATAAGATAAGATAAGATAAGATAAGATAAGATGAGATAAAATAAGACAAGATAAACTTTATAAATCCCACCACAGGGAAATTAACATATCATGCAGCGCAAGTATCAGGAAAGGAAAAGTGACCACATGTCAGTGAAGCTCCAGTAAACAAACAAACAATTAAACAAACTAACAAAAATAAAGGGAAAAAAATAAAAGATTGACATGTATATAATATGCATCCATGCTTTGATTAAGTTCTTTTGTCTTATTAATAGCTGTAAGTTCTTTTGTCTTATAACAACCTTTTGTTTTATTTCTATACAGCACACTTTTGCTAATATTAAAATTTTACTTATTGAGATTGATAGAAAAAAACTTAATTGGAAACCTTTACCTCACACACTAAAACCAATACTCAAAGCAGATAGACTAAATTACAAACATCCACACAGCACAAATTCATAAACAGGGCTCAGCACAAATCTTAGGTTTCGTTCTTTCAAATCTTGCTTCATACAACCATCATCTATATCTATATCTATCCATCTATCTATTACGGAATCATTACAGTATATTTTAAAACTCATTCATAGTTATAGTATAATATGTGGAAACATCAGAAAAGTTTCTTATGGTTTATTTGTACATTTGTGAAGTGTGATAAAAAGCACAAAAATAGGGGGGGAAAGGGCATATGGGTAGTATGTATAATATATTACTATATATGCATACCAGATCCAGTCCTAAAAGATATTCATGATGCGCGCCCAAATAGCTTGAAGGAAGGAGTTCTTCCTCATTCTGTCTGTCTTGGTTTTCAGGTAGTGGAAGCACTTTTCTGACCGCAGGAGAGAGAAGAGTCCTTTGTTTGGGTGCCAGAGGTCCTATACTATCTTACTGGCCTTAATTCAACCTTGATGTCAAGCAACTATAGGTCAAGGAGCTCAGTGCCGATGGCATACTCAGCTGATTACACCACCCTTTGGAGAGCCTGCCTATCTTCCTTGGTGTTTTTCCAAACCAGCCTGTGGTACTTTCCATCAATATGCATTTTGATTTTGAAGGTGTAGAAGTTTCTACGCAGCTTCAATGGCAGTGAAAAGGTCCTGAGGCATCTAAGGAGGTAAAGACACTAATGGATGTTCTACACCAGGGAGTTAATGTGAAAGAACCATGACAGATCCTGCGTGATGTGAGCACCCAGGTAACAGAAACTGTTCACTCTCTCCACTGGGGCCCCACTGATCATGAGGGGTTGGTAGCTCCACTCCTACTTCACCTCCTTAGGGTTTTCATATTGCATAGCACTTAGTCACATGACCAAATGTTTAGTGAATCTCTCCCTGTCGTAACAGTGTAGGCAAAACTAATGTTTAATTAATTTATATATTTAATTTTAATAAAATAAGTTAATATTTAAATGTGCCCTGCGATGGCCTGGTGAGCTGTCCAGGGTACTCTGCAATTGCCCAGAGATGTGCGCCAGCCTCCCCGTGACCCTAATTAGGATTAAGCAGTTAAGAAAATGAATGAATAAATATTTAAGTTGTCTTGCCAACATATTTTATAGGTCACACAGTGTTAGGCTACTAATATGCTGTTGATGAATTTATTTATTCCGCATATTTCCCACAAGACATTTTAGTCATTCACATTTTCATATGCTGGGCAACTACACATGATACCTGCTAAAAGTCAGCAGATGCCAGCTAATGTAAAAACTGCTAGCGAAGGTACAATTAGTGTTGTCTCTGGCCTGCTAAAAACAGCAACATGCTTTGTCTTTTCAAAAGGAAGTGATGCGCATTTTTATTTGGATATAGAGCAGGAAAGTGAGATCAGATTCCAAGTGTTCACCAGAGGTAAATGAAGAGCATGTTATTACCAGGCATGCTAACAGGTGTGGAGGGGGCCTGAGATTAAGCTGTAGCAGTTACAGTTTCATTGTTGATAAGTACAGTTTCAGTGTTGATAAGCTTCTAGGTATTTGTAACTTTTATACTCACACAAAGTGTTCACTTTCGAAAAGTTTAATAATTCACCATGTCCAGGCATGTAAGTGCATCAGAATCTGTAATCCAGTCTTTGGCTGTTTGTTTTCCAAATACTTTTGGCATCGCAGTTCAGTTTCTTCTGGTAAGGTGCCTAACTTTTGCTTTTCCCCACTGGAGCCCAGTTTCAGAAATGATCTATTTTGCAATGAATTTTGCAAACATTTTCTGCAACACAAGGCAGTTTATAAAAAAGGAACATTCAATAGCATCTTCTCATTTTAATTTTGTACAGTCTTTGTGTGTGTGTGTGTGTGTGTGTGTGTGTGTGTGTGTGTGTGTGTGTGTGTGTGTGAGTGTTTTTATTGCATTTCACCTGAATGCTAACTCTGAACCTTAGTAAAAGTTTCTGACCCTTGTTGGGAGTAACCACAGTGAGTTACATGTTACAGTGACTTATTATCACCTCTTAATGGTCCAGCCTGTCTTAAACAGAGCTGGGTAGCATGCGTCAGTAGACATCTCTACAGCACAATACACTGGCATCTTTGGCTTAATATGCACATACCAATCAGCCATAACAATAAACTTGTATATATTTAATATATCCACACCCACTGTATATGAGCAATGGCATGCTCCATGAGAACAAAAAACAAAATGGCAGATCGAGTTGCCGAGCCAACTCTACTTGAAAACAAAATTTTAAAAACTGAGCTGGAAGGAAGATGGATATTTCACCATGATATCAGTCTGCTGGTTTTTTTGGGTTTATTAATTAAGCAGGCACTTCAAAATTCACGTCAAAGCCTGAAAAGCTAAAATAATTGTGTATTTTTTTATCTCAGTTTTTGTTACTATGGATTATATAATATTGGCTTTTTAAATCAATATAGCCATAAGTATAAAATACTTTACATACTAAACACATGTTTACTTTATGGTGGCATGTTTGCATAGTGGTTTACCTCACAGCAAGAAGGTTCAGGGCCCGGGCTTGGCGAGGGCGTTTCTGTGTGGAGTTTGTTTGTTCTCCCTTGGTTTCCTCCGGGTACTCTTGTTTTCTCTCATAGTTCAAAAACTTGCACATTGGGCTAACTGGAAAATTGCCCCTAGGTGTGAATGTAAGTGTGAATTGATGTGTGTGTTGCCCTCTGATAGTCTTGTGAGCTGTTTAGGGTGTACCCTGCCTTCACCCAATGTCAGCTCAAATAAGCTCCAATAGGCTATGTGACATCCACCTATATCACAATGCTTCATTTTGTTGCTATTATTCACAAACTAAAATAATGACAATTCTTAGATCAGGATTTTTATTAAAACATACTCACTGTAGCTGGACATTGTAGGAAAGTCACACAAAACATACTGTACATATACAACAGCGTGTGCACACACACACACCTACACACACACACACACACACACACACACACACACTTTAGGCACTGCATATGGTGGTTCGGTAGGTCATGCCTATGGGGCGCCAGGATTAACCTCCTGAATCTTCCCCACGATGGCTGTAGATGATGGGGTTCTTGGAATATATTGTCTTGTCTGGATTTGAGGTCCTACCCACACCTTGCCCAGGCTGGTCCTGGGGCTGGCTGCTTATGGACTTGTTTCGAAGTCGGCTGTTGATCAATCTCATCCTCTTCATCAAACTCACTTTCAGAGTCAGAACTGACAGAAATGTGATTCTCATATTCTGAAAACTTTTTTTCTTCATCTTCCAAAAGTTCTCTTCCTCCTAAAGCAATTTCTTAGGCCCTTTGAGCCAAATAAATAAATAAATAATAATAATAATGTCAACTTGATATGTAAGGAGCCTCACAGGCAAAGCTATTTATTTGTTTTATCCTGCCCATAATTCACAGCTGGGATAGAGAGTGGTTAAATCTAGAATCGTTCCCTCAAGACAGAACAGAAAATGTGCTGGAATTTGGGGTGTTGGTGCTTGAAATGTAACAATGTTTAAACCTTTTTTGGGGGAAAGCGAGAGCAGAAAGACTGCACCTTCAATTTCCACACTTTTATGATGTGAACACCACATATGTAATATACATGTACTTCTACACTTCTGCACAAAAAATGAGCTGCGGTTGAAAAAATAATGAATCACATTCATTCATTCATTTCTTCATTTCATTTCTCATTTTTTCATTTCATTCTGAAACCGCTTAATCCTAATTAGGGTCACGGGAGTCTGGTGCCCATGTCAGCTGACTCTGGGCGAGGGCAGAGTACACCCTGGACCACAGACAGTGAGAGACATGGCTGGCCTTTGATAACCCAGTTAGCTGCACTGGGGAATGAATCACATAATTTTTCTTTTATTAAACATTGAAAACGGGTCCCATAGACCCGGACATCACACACAAGGGTAACATTTGAATAAAATAATAAAAATGCTTAATTTCTCACAATCCAATGAATAGGGCTTTAATAAAACAGTTATTCCACTTAATCTCATCCAAAAGTCTGATAGCTTACAGTATGTGACAGGCCTCAGTGTCGATCAGCCTGTGTATGGCTGGATTTCATGTAATATAACTGATGAATACATGTTATATGTCATTATGATTATTGTAAATAACCACTGCTTCCTCTGCAAATGAGTCCCTACTACTCCCCAGCAAATCTGCACTTACAGACCAGCTAACACACAGCGTTGTACAATATTATTGTGAGGTTGCATAAGGGTCATAATTTGGTTGAAAATGTTATCTGAACATTGTGACATTGTTAAACTATAATGTTTATTGAGAACATGTACATGACTTTTATGCATAACCGTTTTTTGTTGTTGCCAAAAGGTCCCCAGTACAGCACCATCTAGTGTGGCTTAGGGACTGTGCACATTCATACTGGGGTTTCCTTTTTAGCAGGTACTGAAAAGGAAACCACAGAATACATGCACACAGTTCCTGCAAATCATGCTACTGTAACATCTTCTGTGTTTTTAAGACATTTATTGAAATTTTACCTGTAACATTTCAACAGTCTTTTTTGGAGTCTGCAAATAATGTTATCACAACTTTTGTGCAGCATTGTAGCAACATTGTTAAAACATACATAAAATTGTTAGCTGGGAATATTGTTATAACATCTGGCAATTTGCACTTTGCTCTTAAAGAGTCCCTTCGGTTTATTGCATGTTATGCACGCCCAAGATTAATTAAGAGGAAAGAGGAAGGAAAGCAAAAACTCCCTCAGATGACATGAGGAAGAAACCTTGAGAGGAACCAGACTCAAAAGGGAAACCCTCCTTCATTTGGGTGAAAGCAGATAAAAATACAAACCATGCAGCAGAAACTTTACTGTATTTTAACATGAAGTCTATTTGGTTATCTTATTGCCGTAATGGGTAATTAAAGTCCTAAATAACTTTAGTCAAAGACTTCATATTTTCCAAATCAGTGGAAAGTCATCTTCACAGCTTCTGAGAGTATATTTAGGTCCATATGGATCACCAGCAGGAGCGAGGGGCTTCTAAGAGGAGAACTCCAGCCTATAGTTGCACATCAGCACAGATCACAAGATTCGGAGAGCAGAGGGCTCAGGATCACTGGAATCTAAGAAGTAGCATGTGTAACTAAACTAAAACACACACTTAGCTGGGGGAGGGTTGGGTATGCTCATAACAATGTAATGGTCAATGAGGAGTTTATTAGTGCTGAGTGCAAGCAGGGACTCCGAAATGACTGACTATGACAGCATAACTAAAAGAGAGAGCCAGATCTCAGCCCTTCATATGCCCTACAAACACAACTGCATACATTTTATATATAATGTATATAAATATATATTATATTATATAATCAGTGAACTGCTGCCAAATTAGGTTTAAACGGAGAAAAACTCTAAAACAATCCATCTTTCTGTAATGATTCCATGCCATATTCAGTCCTCAGAGGACCAAACAGCATAAAAAAAGAACATTTGTCTATTGTTTTTTGGTCCAGTGGTTAAATAATTTATCTCTGTGCCCCAGGTCACCTGTCATATGGCCTTTAAAGCCATAATGGTTTCAGCTTCCTAATGTGAGGAAAGCACATGCCTAAACAACAAAGAAAACCCCACAACACATACGAGTCACAGACAAAAAACATGTATGACTTTCCTCATCCTGGAAACTCTGTGATACTCCCAGCCGAGCCAGAAAAAGAAAGATGTTTTTTCTCTTGAAGTGTTAGAGATTTTCATGTCTGACTCGCAAATCTCTCCATTTACTGAGAGTGAATCTTACTTTAGAGGAATTCCCCAAACACACTCCCGGGAGCAACAATGGCAGCGCACACAACAGATGGCTGCAAAGAGATGTTGCCTAGCAATGGCTCGTCAAGCCACACTGTGAGCTATTTTTTTTTTCCTGAAGGAGAACTTGTTTATCATGCTCACACTCCTCCTTCGAGCAAAAGCAAATCATAAGAGAGTTTGAGATGGTGAAATGCCATATTGATGGTGAATGAAAAAAGGCACAGGTAACAAGTGGAAATGATTTTGAATCTCGCAGGTGTTAGTACTGTAACTCCGAAGTCCATCACATGCAAGAAAAAGACAAAATGAGTTCAGTATTAAATATCAACAATTGTCTACAATGGGCTAGGTGCAATCAGCACAATAATTAGAATTTACTGAATAGTGATGGTTAAATATGTATTGCATACCGGGTACTTACTATGCATCCTGCCTCTAAAGAACTTTTAGGTTTCACACTAAATCAAATAAATTATATAATAAATTCCTAAATCATACATATGCCTTCAGTATCATATATCCATGACATGTATTCATTCATTCATTCATTCATTTTCCATACCACTTATCCTGTTTAGGGTTGTGAGGAAGCTGGAGCCAATCCCAGCCGACTCTAAACGCAATCCTCTGCAGGGCTGACACAGAAAAACAGTGATCCACACTCACACCAAAGTGCCAATTTGGAAAAGTCAATCAGCCTAATGTGCATATCCTTGGAATATGGGAGGAAACCGGAATACTCAAAGGGAACCCACACATGCAAACTCCACACAGAATCTCCCTTTTAGGAACAGGGATTGAATTCTGGACCTTCTTGATGTTAGGCGAGAGTGCCAACCACTATGCCACCGTGCTGCGTATATCTATGATATACTCTTCCTTATACATATGTACACATTATAATGAAGATGAACATGTTTAATAATGAAACCCATTCAGCTATTAATAAAAAGCCGACATCATATTATGATAACCTGGTAACTGATTAATATGACACAAAGTGCTCACACTCTCTTCAACTCTCCCCACAACTGATATGCATGTTTCTATGCACAAGACAACTTTTATGATTTAAAGAGGAAATAAAGCCACAATTCATAGCAGCTTTTCAAAATACCAAAGCAGAGACAAGCTAAAAATGATCCCAGATGCCAACTTGATCTGACACCGATGGAAACATCCCCTGCAGTGTGTGCGAAAATGGGAACGAGGGGAAACAGCTCCAAAGAAATATATGCAAATCAGCATGTGCTTGGAGGGAAGATGATAAGAGGTAGCACCTTCATCTAAAACTGAACATAGAACTACTTTTTATTTCTCTCCACACTTTTTACAAGGTGTTTGATGGATCAGTAGAGAGACTAGATGGCAAAGTCTCTACAGTCCATATCAATGGCCCTGCACTGAGTCTACCATGCATTTCTTCATCAATTCAACCAGCTTGTTGTCTTTTCTCCTATTTCTTTCACTGGCCTCTTCCTTTGATCTGTCCAAAGTACGTTTTTTGTCCAAAGTACTTCAGGTGCAGCATGACTGACCTGATTGTGGGCTCAACAATGACATTTGAAAACCTGAGCCATGTCCTTAGGTTGACCTTAAACTGCCAGTCTCATGCTGTGGAGAGCAATCCACCTGATGATCTCAGCGGTACTGTGGTAATGACATTGCCCCCACCTTTATGAAAGTGACGGCCTGCTTCATTAGATGGACCTGCTTACTGTGGGCAATCCCTGTAGAGATGGCATCTGCTGATGCCTTTTAGCACTTTATCTTGGCACCAATTTTAAAGCCTTTCCTCACAGGCTTCAGGAAACAGCTCGAGATGTGCTCTAGAGGCCCTTTTTTATGTCAAAGAAACATGCTGGTGTTTTGTCTGACATCAAGGATATTTATGTTAGAATGTTTACTGAGATCAGATCAGTATTCACCAGTGTACCTAAGACATAAACTCCACTCAATTGGACTCAGCTTTTCAATGTGCTAATGCCTCATACATTCTAGCCTGAGTGCCATGGTAATGAAAAAGTCTGTTAATAGATCATCTGTACTGGCTCTTTACATGCAGCTGACTTTTCACATAGCTTTTCAGTCCTTTCTGGATCCTACTGACAACTGAATATGCTGCTCAGTAGAAAAAGCATCATCAACTTGCAAGCTAAGCCACTGAAACTTACTTCTTGGGAGCAGGTGAACACTCCCAGAGAACAGATGTGGTTATTGTTAATAACCAGTTATCACTGAGTCTATTTTGCCTTCATTAAATTCACCAAAGTATTTTAAAGAGCTAGCAGTTGGACAAATATGCCTGTTGCAGTATTCATTTGCATAATTTATCAAATCAATGCTAGCAATACTCTAGTAACTTTCTCATTATTACATTAAATATTCAACTATACACTTTTAACCAGTGTCACAAAGTGTAATCTTAATACATTACCAGCTCATCAGAAACGAGTCTATCCATGATACACATCCCACTTTTAATTATAGTAGCATTCTTCTAAATGAAGGGAACACCTACATGAGGATTAGTAAGGAATTAGGTAGTTCAGGAGTAGTAGGGGTATATTAAGCATGCCTTGTTGATCCTGAGTGCAGTCAAATAGCTTTGCCATTTCTGGTGTGTCTACAGTCACACTAGCAGAATGAACTGTCATATTTGCATTGTATCTACATAAATTTTTAAATGGTTAGAAAGTATTTTAACTTTATCCTACCATATAGTACTTGAGCTGTTTGAGAATTTAGATCCAACAATACATAGTAAAGACTGGGGCCAGTGTCCTCAATTACTTGTTTCCAACCTTGGTCCTGAAGAACCCATGGAGACACGGAGTTCTCTGTGATCATGGTTGGGAACCTGTCAAGGTTTCTCAGTACTCAAACTAAATTAAATTATGCCATTTAGACCAAAATTTTAGACTTAGTCAAACATGGTCTGGGCGGCATGATGTTGTACTGCCGCAGAGTAAGAAAGTACTGAGTTTGATTCTCATTGTTCTGTGTGGAGTTTGCATTGTTCTTCCTGTGCTTGCATGGGTTTCGTCAGGGTACTATGGTTTCTTCCCACAGTCCAGTCTCATGCACATTACATGCACAATTGCCCCTAGGTGTGAATGTGAGTGTGAATGTTTGTGTGTGTGTGTGTGTGTGTGTGTGTGTGTGTGTGTGTGTTGGCCCTGCAATGAACTAGCAAGCTGTTCAGAATGTACTCTGTTTTTCAGGGTCAGATTAGATACAGCTCCAAACTATGAAAGAACACCTGAGGAACAAAGCAGTGAGACCCTGAGACCCTAGTAGGATTAAGTGGTTTGGCAAATGCAAGAGTGAATAAAAATGGTCTGTTCTCTAGACTTTTTAACCATGTGATTTTTGCATATGGTAATTTATCCATTTGCTTCCAACTTGGTGTGTAAACTACAAACTGTGTGTATATAGACTTTAAACCTGTACTTTAGCAGTAAAAATTCCTTTAGCAGTTGAACTGCCCATGGCGTACTATGCCTCTGACCCAGAGTCAGCTGGGATTGGCTCCAGGCCCCCAATCATGACCCTGACAAATGAGTGTTATAGATGATGGATGGATGTAAAGAGCAGTTTTGTTAATACTAATTTAGTTTTTTTGTTTTGATAGCCAATACACATTTTACACTGTATTTTAAAACTTTAGTTATCCATATCTATTTCAACTATTTTGATCTTTGTTCCTGATCCTTTCAGTGGCAAAACACATTATACAAAGAAGGCAAGACTTAAAGTTGACATAATTTTAATTATTTATATTACAAATTATTGTTGAGGTATTGAAATGTGGTTTCAATATACAGTAACATGTTATTAACTATTAAAGCTCAGTGATACATATAACTTTTATACTGGTTGACTGTACTTTCCTGCACACACGCACACACACACACACACACACACACACACACACACACACACACAAATACATTAGAGAAAAAACAAACAAACAAACAAACAAAAAAGAAAAAAAAGAAAAAAAAGAAAACACAATCACAACAGACCACATTAAGAATTCTTGAAAGATTAAGAATCACTGTTGAGGCAAATGAGGCAAGAGTTCATGAACAGAAGGAAATCAAAGATGCTAAAAAGGACATATGCATAAATAGGAAAGGTAGCAGGTAGCTAGTTATAGCAGTACATTTACTTATTCATATGCTGGGCCACATAATCTTATTAGGGTTCTATCTCAGATGACACTGGGCGAAAGCGGGGTACACCCTGAACAGCTCGCCACACCATTGCAGGGCCCACACACGCAACCATTCACACTCACACCTAGGGGCAATTTGAAACAGCCAATTAGCTTAATGTGCATGCCTTTGGACTGTGGAAGGAAACACACGCAAGCAGACAGAGAACATGCAAACTCCACATGGAAACACTCTCGTTAAGCCCAAGACTCGAACCCGAGACTTTCTTGTTGTGAGGCGAACGTGCTACCCACAATGCCATTTAGTTTTTCCTTTACTGCCTTAAACTAGTACAGGAAAAATATGAACCTTAACATAGGCAAAAGTGACAGTACTCTACATGTGAATAAAACTCTCTCAGAGCAACATCTGGAGTGAAAATATTTAACATGTTTAATAAAAAGGTAATACCACACTCCGTGGGAGAGTGAAATAATTGACAAGAAATATTTCAGCTGAATGGCAGACTGGTAGCAGGGGGTAGTCAAGGGTTGTGCAGACATGAGAAATTCAAACAAGTTGTGTGCTTATTTGACATCTTTAAATGAAGCTCAGCATGCCCCATTTGACCTCCTGGAAGACTAACCAGTTTAATGATTTCATCTTTTTCTTTTTTTTTTTTTTTGTTCCTAAAGTTGACATGAGAAATCTGAGGGAATGGAGGAAACCTGTGGGTATAGAGCTCCATTGTGAATTCATTGTGAGATTGGCCTTAGTGTCAGGCCTTGAGAAAGAGAGACATTTTTTTTTCCCTCAAAACAGTTTTATGCACCATTTAGCTGTGTGAACTGTTGGGCACATGTGAGACAGGCCTTCCCCTTAAAGAAAGAAATAAGGTAATGCAGTAGCAGCCCAGTAAAATGTGAACTACAGCTGTGATACTTAAAATTCTTGAACGATATATATTTTTAACAATGTATTTTGGGGAAATAATGAATAAACAATAAACTGTGCTTGCATGGGTTTACTCCGGGTACTCCGATTTCCTCACACAGTCCAAAAACATGCACATTAGGCTTATTGGCTGTTTCAGATTACCCTATTTGTGTGTGTGAGTGTGAATGGTTGTGTATGTGTTGGCTCCACAGTGATCTAGTGAGCTGTTCAGGGTGCACTCTGCCTTTGCCCAGTGTTGGCTAGAATAGGCTCCAGCCATCCTGTAACTCTAATCGGACTAAGTGGCTTGCCATAAGAGTGAGTAATTAATAAAAAACTAATTTATTACTCTAAAAAATTAAATTCTCGTACACAGTGAAAACATTCATTCATTCATTTTCTGAACCGTTCAATCCTAATTAGGGTCACAGGAAGGCTGGCGCCCATCTCAGCCAACTCTGGGCGAGGACAGAGTACACCCTGGACAGCTCGCTAGGCCATTGCAGGGCAAAAACACGCTGACTGCTATGGAGCCTATTCTACAATAATCATCAATGGTTCTTTTACATGTCTCTCACCACAGACAGTGAGAGACATGGCCAGCATTTGATTACCCAGTTAGCTGCACTGGGGGAACAGCAGTGACATCCCATTGATAGTGGGGCTTGAACCCCTGACCATGGGATCAGTAATCCAGCACCCTACCAAATATAGTCAAAACAACAAAAAGGTCACAAACAACAATTTTTACTTGTACTTCATACATTCTAGCTATTAGATTGTCAAGGTAAGATGAAGAATTTTCTCTCCATTCTTCCTGATGCACCTCCCACAAGGTAGACTGGCTTGATGGGCACTTCTTTCTTACCATATGGTCAAGCCGCTCCCACAACAGTTCAACAGGGGTGAGATCCAGTGACGGTGCTGGCCACTCCATTACTGACAGAATACTAGCTCACTGCTTTGTTTCTCAGGTATTCTTTCATAGTTTGGAACTGTATTTTGGGTCACTGTCCTGGTCCAATCAAAGGCAGTCCATGGGGTATGGCATGGGGTTGCAAAATTAAGTGATAGCCTTCACTGTTCAAGATCTCTGGTACCCTGTACAAATCTCGCCCTTTAAAACTACCAAAGCACCCCCAGACCATCACATTTCCCCCACCATGCTTGACAGATGGCATCAACCACTTTTCATGTATTATGTGCCTTGAAAATGTTTCTCTTTGTGACCCAAACACCCCAAACTTAAATGTGTCTATCCATAGCACTTTGTTCCATCTTCTTCTGTCCAACGTCTGCGTTCTTTTCCCCATCTTAATCTTTTCCTTTTACTGATCAGTCTTGGATATGGCTTTTTCTTTGAAACTCTGCCAAGTAGGCCGACATCCAGAAGTCGCCTCTTCACTGTTGAAGTTGGGACTGGTGTTTTGCACATACCATTTAATGGAACAGCCAATTGAGGACCTTTCAGGCATATGTTTCTCAGACTAAAGACTCTGATGTACTTGTCCTCTTGTTCAGTTGTGCTCTGGGGTCTCCCACTTTTCTTTTTATCCTGTTTAAAGCCAGTATACACTGTTCTGTGAGAGGAGTAATACACACCATTGTATAAGATCTTCAGTGTTTTGGACTTTTTTTTATAGAATAGCCTTCATTTCTCCAAATAAAAATAGACTGATGAATTTCAGAAGAACTTTTTTCTTGCCATTTTAGGTTTCTAATCAAACACACAAATGCTGATTCTCCAGAACCTAAAGAAGGCCAAATGTACTTTTTTAATCAGCACAACTCTTAATCAGTTTTTTCATGTGTGCTGACATAATTAGCTTGTTAACATGACAAACTTGGATTTGCGAGCACAGTGAACAATTGGAACACAAGTATGGCAGCAGAGCTCTCACGCTGAGCTTTGTACTGCGCTAGCCGAGCCCCATAGATAAGGGATAAGCATCTTTGTTTAAACATCAAGAAGTGTCTGTCTGTCCCTCTGGCATACGTGTGTACGTGGGAATCTTGTGGTGAAATTTCTAATAATATTTGTGTGTTATTGAAATGTTCTCCAAACCTACGGTTTCTAAACAAGTGTACTTTACATGTTGAGACTAAGATTGCGTGTTTGGTTTCCTCCCTTTCATTCCCTTCTATAAACAAGTTATTATGAAACAAATTTATCTTGATATACATAGGATACATGTATGAAGTTTGAAAGTTCCCACGAAGGTCCGTTCCTTGTCAAGCTTTACTGTTTAGGCAGTGCCTAAATCTCTATATTTGTTGCTAAAAATGGGCCTCTCTATATCTATGTAAATATTGCGACTATCTGCACCAATAATACACATATATGTACATTGTACACATGTATGTATGTCATGTACAACATTAATTTGGAATTTCTTTCCAAACCAAGAACATCTTTATGTGACCCCAAACTTTTCAACTTTTTAATTCCAGGAGCAAAACTGTAAATGGTGCAAAATTGTAAATTGCTGAATACATTCCTCTATAATAGGTCAAAACATGGTGGATTTATTTATTTTTTTTCAAATGATGATGCAAGCAAAATAAAGACACCTGTAATAAGTCTTGTCATTAAGCCCACAGCACAGTTGAGTCTTCTGTCTGTGTCAGCGTGTATGAAAGTGTGTGGGTGGATGTACCAAGTCCGTGTTCCTTATAAGCAGGAACTGCATGGTGGGTCGATAACAGCTGAGCCCACTGGTGTTCTACTGAAGTCCCACACACTGCAGCCAGTTCCGCTAATCACCTCAGCCTTATCTCAGTCTGTGCTTAATCACCTCTGAGGCTGAGAGCCAAACCAATAAACAGCATTAACTCTCTGGCCACAATGAACCTCTGGCATCACATTACATTCATATCTCTTTTATATCTGATCTGTACTGTAGCACTCTCTTCCTCTGGCTGATGCTCATGCACTGGGCACTGCTATCTTGAGAGGTATTACCAAGGATTCAGTTGCTCCTGTGTTGGTAGCGTTTTGAGTGTCTGTGTTTAAGAATTTTTATAAGTGGTCAAGTGTTATTAAGTGAGAGGAAGAGCAAGCTGTGTGTGTGCGTGGGCAAGCTTTTATATCTAGGTAAGGGCCTAATGTCCCCAGAATGGTCTAACAATTTGAATGCACTTAATTTAAGGAAAATAAATGCAGATTATATATTCAACATATGGTTAATATAGGAAGCACCTGAAGCTCTTGACCAATATCTGCATGATTTTTTTTCATATGTCTCAGTCATATGATTAATATGAGTGAGTGTGTGAGTGTGTGTGTGTGTGTGTGTGTGTGTGTGTGTGTGTGTGTGAGTGTGTGACAGACATTGAAGGAGAGGAGATGATGGGTCCTGGTTAAATGTTAAGGATTTTTATTGATGCTAAAAATCCCTTTGTGGCTGAATGTACATAGCATTGTTGAGGCACACCTTATCCTATATCTTTCTCACTGAGACCTGCTCCAGCCTACACATTTACTTGCAGAGCAGTATTTGCCCAGAATAGACAGCACACACAGTAGGACTGAGAAGGATGAGAATGAGCAAAACAATATAGCAGCATTTTCTGAGGGTCCAATAGAGGGTGCTACAGAAGATCCACTGGAAACAGGAGGTACTGGATTTAACTGGTTAATTATTGCCAAGAAGAAATAGACATATTATTATTATTATTATTATTATTATTATTATTATTATTATTATTATTATTATAATTATTATAATTATTAGTTTATTTAAAAAATCATATTCTATTTAACTTGACTGTTAGTTTAATGCATGGTGTCAGTACTACTTTATGTACTGGTTTCACCATAGATAAAGATGAACCTGATGATAAATAACAACATACTGTATCTTACCCCAGAAAAAATTATATACACAAGAGGCATTATTTTTATTAATTTTGTCTGACATATTTCAAGTAGAGGCAGGCAGGATGCAAATGCTGATTAGAGTTCCTTATTAAAAGTATAAGAAAAATATCCAAAATGCTATTGGATGATAAAGTAAAATACAGGTCCATACAGGCAGAGTTAAGGCAAACAACACCCCCTAGGCAAATCCACAAAATGATTCAAACAGCAAGGCAGAATTAATTCAATCAGAGCAGAAATCATGGGCAGATTCAAACTACCAAAAGTGATGAGACAATCCAGGTCATACACAATTCTGGCAAACAGAACACAAGATGGGATAAGGGGACAGTGCTGGATACCATCATGTGAACACTGTATCTGGATAAGGGAAAGGACAGGAATTTGAAAATAGACAGGGGCTTAGGCATGGGCATAGGCATGGGTTCGATCGTGGATGTGGTAATGGACATGGGCCAAGACATGGACATGTATGTGGACTCTGACATGGGCACAGGCATAGGTTCAGCCATGGGTATAGACTCAAACTCTATACATGAGTATAGGCTCAAACTCAATCACAGGTTCACAGACTCAGTCACAGAGTCAGACATAGAAACAGGCTCTGACTCAGATGTGGAGTCAATCTTAGATTCAGGCATGGAGTCAGACTTGGACTTAGGCATGGAGTCAGACTTGGACTCAGTATGCAGTCCGACACAGATTTCAGCATAGGCATGAGGGTCGAGTTAACAGCTGGGCATTGTCTGGGGTGTCTAGGCAAAGGTGCACTCTGAGCACTTTGATCCTCTCAGCAGACACCAGGCCAAGCAGTGACATCCTCTCCATGGTCAGCGGATGGAGAAGCGGCATCTTCATTATGGTCAGCAGCTGGATCAATGATGTCCTCAGCTTAGACAGAAGGCATTGGGAACTTGGGAGGGTAAGCAACCCAGTCAGCCTCTGAAGGTTGCTCTGGAGTGTAGGCCGACTTGTCAGCCTCTGGCACGAGCTCTGGAGAGTCACCCACTTTGTCAGACTGGATGAGCTCATCAGGGAACTCAGGGTTAGATGCTGCCTTGTTTACCCCCCCCCCCCCATCCCCCAAAAACTAAACAAACAAACAAATCTGCATTCAAGTTTGGTCATAGGACAGGACAATATAGGACAGTCGTAACAAGCATTTCACTACATATTGTACTATGTATGATTTTGTATGTGACAAATAAATTTAAATTTGAATTTGGTGCAACATTCTGTCACATATTACAGTGAGAGTTTGGTTGGATGCAAAAAAAGATGAAAGTTTGTTGTAAAAAGTATAAAAAAGGATCCTGCTATCCAGAGATGAAGTTTATACACAGGCAGGGGTCCAAATATTAGGCAATTAGTGAGGCAGATAACAGAAAAATTGTGCAAATTGTGATACAATTACCAAAGTTGGCATGGTCCCAAAGGATTACTGATTAAATCTGCTGGAGGTGCCACTTGAAAATCCAAGATGCCAGCCATTTTTCAAGATGGTGCCAAAAGTACCTTTCAAAGTCATGCTTTCCCATAGAAATGTATTGATGAATTTAAATGATCTTGGTATCTATTTATATGTTTTTGAGGATCCTAGATTAATTTTTACTACTTTCAGAGGCCTTGGAATACTATAAATGGTAGAAATTGGACACATTAAATAAAATAATAACAACTGCACCCCATATAAAGCAATAAAAATATTTTAATATAATTAACATTTTCAATCAAAGGAACATATGTGGCATTTGTAATTTTAGCACTTGGATCATATTATTATTTACAGAAGCAATAATGGCACTTAGACAGAAAGAAAAGTAATACTGTAATAATGGTCTAAAACATACTGGAATGATGAGTTGATGAATCAAAGTTCACTGTGACAACAGCTGACACACACAGCTGCAGAGTGCTGTGCAGGAGATATCTGAACAAGAGCATTTGCATCTCCGGTTGAGACCTTTCTTGCAGGCACATTTGGTCAGTTCCTGGCAGCTTGCTGCAGTTGGTGGAAGTGTCATCCATTATATATTCCATGTCTCCTCTTTCCAAGTCCAACCAAAGTCAGCAGATTTGATGGATTCTGAATAGGATACTGTTGCTTGGCCCCAGATTGTCCCAGCCTGGTAGGCAGCATGTTTTGAATGTTCTTTGAGGGCTCTACTGGTGGTATTGCATCATACGTGTGCTTTCGGGCAAACAGGTCCAGCCTTGCCTCATCAACACCAGTAGCAGCACTTGATCTATCATACATGAGGACAACACAGTTCTCCAGCTTTTGCAGGTCCTCTTCCGAAACTTCTGTTAGGCAGTTGCTGAGTTTTATAAAGGTTTCAGAAACCTCTCCACAGACTTCCCAAGTTAACCATGCAGATTTATTTCCTTTTCCATCTATAAACAAGACCAAATCAGTCAGTGAATGCATGGAAGTACAGGATCCTGCTGGTTTTCTCTGGCCCTATTGCAGAGACTACCTCATAGACTGGTATCCATTGAGCACTGGCTCACTGGCCAAATGCAATCCACAGGTTTTGAAGACCAAGCCTGTGTGGAGATGGCAGTATAGATTCTGCTTTGACAACCACATCGGTGTCATTGGCCTTGATGATGAGTGACTTGCTGCCTTCTATCGTTGCATCTCTGGCGTATGCAAATATACGTGTATCAGCTTCTTCATGGCAACAAGGGGCCCACGGCATCCAGGAACTTGCTTTTGTTGCTAATGGCATCTTCCCCCATTTGTTGCAATGACAGAACTCATGGTTTCAGTATTACACATTTTCTCTGCAAGAAAGTGGAAGAGCTCGGTCTTGTTGTTGTCATCCCGGAGAAAGCTTGTCCAGTTTATTTTTTTTTTTAGTTTTGCTGCTTCCAGTCACTCTTCTTCTGATCCTGTGACCTCTTTTTGATCTGTGTCAGACTTCCAACTGGACTTCTTATATGTATCAAAGACAATATTCACCTTTTTGTATTTTTATTTTACTCCTATAAAGGCATTTGGACGATTTGAGTGATCTTGGTGTCTATTTCTATGTTTTCTTGCATGCAGAATCTAATCTTCCTAGTTTAAAAGTGCTCCAATGGAGATTTATTATTATTCTTTTTTTAAATAAAACCATTCTCAGAGGATGAATTTGGTGGCCATCTTGAAAAAGGGCCGCCATCTCGGATTTTTAAGTGGCACGTCAGGCAGATTTGCTGAGTAGACTCTCGGGAACCACCATGCCAAAATTGGTGCTTCTATCACATCCATGTGAAAAAATGCTGTTATCTGCCACACTACAAGGCAAATTTAAAAAAGCAGAGTCAAACAGACAGGCAGGGTTAATTTACTAACAGGAGAAATCAGACGCAGATTCAAACTAATAAGAACAATAAGACAAACCAGGTCATACATAAAAATGGCAAAGAGGACACAAAACGATGTTCCAATTTTAAGAATACTGTTTGGCAAGTGCACAGAGTCCTTATAAAGTGGCTTGCAAAAGTATTGATTACCTATTGAACTTTTCCACAATTTTGTCATGTTACAGCCACTAACATAAATGCATTCTATTGGGATTTTATTTGATGAACCAACACAAAGTGGCACCTAATTATGATGTGGAAGGAAAAAGACACATGGTTTTCATTTTTTTATGTAATTAAATCTGAAAAGTGTGTTGAGCATTTGAATTCAACCCCCTTAACTTTGATAACCCTAAATAAAACCCAGTGCAACCAACTGCCTTCAGAAGTCACATAGTTAGTTAAGTCCACCTGTGTGTAATCTAATCTCAGTAAGAAATACAGCTTTTCTGTGAAGGCCTTAGAGCGTTTTATTATTTTATTTTTTTTTTTTTAGAGAATATTAGTGAACAAACAGCATCATGAAGCCCAAGGAACACACCAGAAAGGTCAGAGATAGAGTTTTGGAAAGGTTTAAAGCAGGGTTAGGTTAAAAATATCCCAAGCTTTGAGATGCACAACCATAATAAGTCTTAGAGTTTGCCTCAAGCAATGTGGGGGGCACAGCAGTAAGTGGAAGAAGGTGCTCTGGTTACATGAGACCAAAAGTTTCCAGCAGGACACTGACACCGAACTTACAGCCAGCACTACAGTGGAATGGTTTAGATCAAACCCTATTCATATGTTAGAAAGGCCTAGTGAAAGTCCAGACCTAAATCCAATTGATGATTTTTGGCAAGACTTTCACAGACACTCTCCATCTTTTGATGCTATTTTGCAAAAAAAAGAATGGGAAAACATTTCAGTCTCTAGATATGCAAAGCTGGTGGAGACATAACCCAAAAGACTTGCAGCTGTAACTGCAGTGAAAGGTGGTTCTACAAAGTTCAGATTTTTATTTGTAAACCATTTCAAAAACCATATATCATTTTCCTTCCACTTCACAATTATGCATCACTTTGTGTTGGTCTATCACATACAATTCTAATAAAATACATTTACATTTGTGGTTGTAACTTGAAAAAATGTGGAAAAGTTCAAGAGGTATGAATACTTTTGTATACATGAAAGAACTTCTCTAAAGGTGCTGCTCTAGGAGCACCAATAAGACCATAATGGGTTGAACTGAGTGCACATTGCTGGATGCCAAAATAGCTCAGTAAGTAAGGTTATTTACTCTTAATGCGTGCCATGTATGCACAAACAAAATATTTTTTTACACTGGATCATTAGTGCTGGGCTGGGCTGTACTCTATGTCGCCTGCACAGTTTTATCACACCTCCTAGGAACTAGATTCTGGCAGCATGTATCCCAAAGTAGCCACTTGTGGCAAGGCACACTACAGATGAGATCACATAGTAAACGGGTGATAAAATCTAATCTCACAGAAATTACATTGGAACTAAGTAATGGACTATACTGTATTAAGTAACAGATCATGTGTCTGTTTAAAAGCCTTATCAACGCTTGGGATTTAGCTTTGCAAGAAGCCTGGAGCAACCTACCAGCCAATTTCCTTAGAAAATTGCTCAGACATTGCAAATGCAAATTATGATGCAAATTATAATTTTTGGAGTGTTTTTTCTGTTTACTGATCGATAGAGTACTTACTTTTATTCTCAGAATGTTTTTATTTTATTATTAAGGCATATTTTCTTTACAACATGTAAGTATAGAGGTAGATCAAATACCTTTACTGCATTAAAACTCTCAGCTGAGTACCTTGCAATGAGGATGGGTAAAATTCTCCCCCAACAATCTCAGCCCTATTCCATATTAATTTCAACCAATACTCCCTGACATGACTTATCTAGAATGTGGAATGTACGTCAGAAACAATAGGAGACTTGGCATCTACTTTTCCATCTAAACTAGACAAATACTAAGCATACATATTAAATATACAACACATACAGCTCGTTACTACTTTCACATCCAGTTAGTGTGTTCCAGTATGTCACCAGCAACTAGTGACCTTAAAGATAGTGAGAAGATCATCAACTGAGGCTAATGAGATTTTGAGACAGGTGACTGGGTAAGACTACTGATTGTATTATTTTCTGTGAGGAAAACAAGGTGTCCTCTAAGATTGGGTTGTTGTACCGTACAATAATCTCTGGGTCATACCTGAACTAAAGGCATTTGTGAGTGAAAAATGAGAGCCTGTAGATTTTAGGACAAAGAGAGAAGCTGCGATGAATACAGAGAAAAGTTAAAGAGAAGGGTAAGAGAAGGAAGGATGCCTTTGGGGAGAGAATTGAGGAAAGACATTGGCAGAAGAATGGGGCTGAAGTATGGAAAGGCATGAGCAATGTGTCTGAATATATCCAATAATAAGGGGGGCCTGGTTTGGGGTATCGAGCTGTCTTTCGGTATGTGTGACTCCCCACTTCCCCCCACACATTCTCTTGCCTTTTGAAACAGAATTACTCCCCTCTGTTTCCAATCTGCTCTCAGTCACAACTGATGCACAACTGAGAAGGGAACTGAAGTAAATCAATGTAAGAAAGGCCACTGGACCAGATGACATCAGCTACACAGTGATTAAGGCATGGGGAGTCCAGCTATGTGGAGTTGTGCCACATATTTTCAACGAGTGTCCGGCCAGAGAGTCCTGGTCCTGCAGAAGGTGCCATGAACAATTCACACCCTAAAGACCCCAACAAACATATACCAGTGGTATTCAGGTCAGACTTGATGTAGATACTGAAAATGTTATTCCTGCTAACCTTAAACTCTTAGCCTGTCCACTAATAAAATCCCAGACATAACTTGATTTGCTGTCATCTGTAGAAGTTCTCAAATGCCTCATCAAATCATCAAAGATTATCCTGGAGCCCAGTGATGGACTTTGTGAAA
>JAQMYF010000010.1:851309-864538 GCA_030014195.1 Neosilurus mollespiculum | reverse complement strand
AGGGAGGCGTTCGGGAGGCATTCTAATCAGATGCCCGAGCCACCTCAACTGGCTCCTCTCAACGTGAAGGAGCAGCAATTCTACTCCGAGTTCCTCCCGAATAACAGAACTTTTCACCCTATCTCTAAGTGAGAGACCTGCCACCCTGCGAAGGAAACTCATTTCAGCCACATCAGCTATTACTTCATACCTTACATAGTGTACATCTATGTGGAGCCAGGGGTCATTTGGGTTTACTATCAAAATGTAAGTGTTCCATTCATTAGGACAAGTAGGGGAGCTCTGCTGAAATCTGAAATTGTTTATAATATACTGAATGTTTCCATATAAAAACATGGTGTGTTGGATTTCTAGGCAATGTTAAATAAAAAAGTTTATTACCTATATTAAGGTAATTATTTTGGAGTCAATTCATCATGTAAACATTACTGTATTTTAATAATGCACCCAGTTAGAAGGTTCCCTGTACAATTTACAGCATTTGTTTTCTGAATATCTCTTTGTGCCAGTTTGATCAGCTTCCTAGTTGGAGGATGGGTGCTGGTGTGGTTTACAGTGTTCACAATGGCGTTTATAAATGCATTGGTGTATGTGTGAATTAGGCACCGAATGTCAGTTTTAAAGTTATTTCTTTTTCCTGATGTTCCTGCTTAAATATGTTTATTATTGAGTATATGTGAAACATGATCCAATATTACATTTAAGTGTTATTTGAGGTTGGGTCACAGTGGCATCTGGTCTAGAAGGTAAACCCAGATAGCCCTCTTCCCAGCGACACTCTCTAGCTCCTCCTGGGGATCCTGTGATTTTACCAGGTCAGTTGGGATATATTATTCCTCTAGAGAGTTCTACTCTGAGGCCTCCTCCCATTTGGACGTACCTCTAAAGGGAGGTGACAAGGAGGCATTCTAATCTTATGCACGAACCACCTCAACTGACTTTCAGTGTGTAGTTTACCAAAGAACATTTGTTGCTGGCTGCTCTGCATGCCCATAATTTCAATTTAATAATTTAATAAAACATGATGCATATATTTAATTTGAGCTTTTTATTAAAGTAGCTAATGCATACTTAAATGTAACTAGAAATTGCCAGATGATGTTTGTGACAAATTTGCATATTAGACCATTCTAATTTTATAATTATAATTGTTTTCATATCAAGAAATGGTACATGAAGAGTTTATACATTAAGAGTTGGTACATTAAGAGATCAGACTTTACCATATTAAAAAAG
Source organism: Neosilurus mollespiculum (assembly GCA_030014195.1). Classification (NCBI taxonomy): domain Eukaryota; kingdom Metazoa; phylum Chordata; class Actinopteri; order Siluriformes; family Plotosidae; genus Neosilurus; species Neosilurus mollespiculum. Next base: position 863,302 of record JAQMYF010000010.1, on the reverse strand, counting down.
TTCAATAAAGGTGGCCCTGTGATGGACTGGTGAGCTGTTCAGGGTGGAAAATGCTTTTGTCCAGAGTCAGTTAAAAGATGCTCCAGCCTCCCCGTGACTTTGTAAGATTAAGCGGTTTGGCAAATGATTGAATAAATAAATTAGGCACCGCATTCAAAAATGCATACAAAATGCAATCAGTGAGTAGCAGGAAAACAGACATGAAAAATGGAATAATAATACTTTTATTTAATTAAAATATAGCCATGTAGGCAAATTAAGACAAGGAACTGTGAAGCGTGAACTATGAATAACTATATGCATGTGTTTGTCTCTGTATGCTTTGTGTGTATGTGTGTTTTCACTTCCTTGTGTTACTTTGTGTCACTTTGCGTAAAAATGACGACAATTTGATTCACATTTTATAATATACTCTAGTATGGCCATTGAGAAATCCTGTAGCAGCAGATGCAGAGCACATTAAGGACATTAATCTTGTGGTCCACTGATGACAGTGAGGGATCAAGGCAGCAAATTAGATTTCTGGGTCCCCTGATATTTTAGATTAAAGCCCAACACCTTAGTTGATTTCTCATTTATTACTTCCTGCAAATGGAGTGAGCCCTGAGGTACATAAATATGACATACATCACATTTTTATATAGCAAATGATAGTGTAAAAAGTATTTTTAGAAGGAAGGTATGCAAGGGAGTTTGACTACTTTAAGCCAATCCCAATTGAGTAGAAGCTAGAGACGATTAATGTGACATTCTGTAAGATGTACAGGATACAGTAAATATTATGGTGATGTGGGCTGGGATTTCACAGCTGGTTGTCATACATATGTGATGCTTCTCACAAATGCGTTCACCTAGAGGCATATTTACTCCTCAGTTTGCCTGCCCCCCAGCTTCAATACAGATCTCTCACATTATTGCACTACTAAATAATTCAATACAGCAGCTCACAGAGCTTAAAATGCATGCATATGTTCCTGTGCACAGCCCTCTGTGAAACACTCTGCCTACATTACAGTTGGTGCTGTATGGTGATGCTGGTTGGGGAGTGTGATGTGTTGCTTCGATTTGTTTCAAAATGTGCCTCACCAATGGAAAAATGTCAAATGGAGTTTATGATTCATTTCCAGAGTTGCAGGACACACCCCCAGGCTGAGATGTAATTCCGTCATCAGCACGATCAAGTGACAGTGTCACAAAACTTGGATGTGACGGATGTGTTGCTGTTCGAATTTTCATCAGAAAAAGATATAAAACAACTAGAAGTTGCATACAGTGTCAAAACAAACCTAGAGAATCAAGAAGAATGAAGATAATAATCGAATAAATACACAACTTCAAGAGCAAGTAATGAGATGTGTTTGTCATAAAGTTTCAATAATTATGCGATGAGCAATCATTTATATATTATATATAATATTTTTATGATTGTCATAAAGTCAACTTCTTATGCACTTTTTTCTAAATATAACATATCTTGTGCTCTAGTTAAGTGATTATAGTAGAGGAATTAACAAGTAAAACCTGGTATAACTGGTGTTTCTGAAGTACACTATTAACAGGTGTGAGCATACTGCTGAGATGCTCTCTCAAATCAACTCCTCTGTTTGCCTTTGTATAACCAAGTACATTTATATTTAAATGCAGGAACATATTTTATTTACAGTATTTATATAGTGTGCCACGGTGGTGTAGTGGTTAGCATGTTTGCCTCACAGCAAGAATGTCCTGAGTATGAGTCCTAGGCTTGGCAAGGGTGTTTCTGTGTGGAGCTTTTCGTCCTATATTCCAAACACATGCACATTAGGCTATTTGGCTGTTCCAAATTGCCCCAGTGTCAGCTGAGATAGGGCCTCCCTGTAACCCCAGTAGGATTAAGCAGTTTGGCAATGAGTGAGTGAAATGAGAATTTATATTGGAACAACCAATTAGTCTAACGTGCATGTCTTTGGACTGTGAGGAAACCAGAGTACCCTGAGGAAACCCACACAAAAATCGGGAGAAACTAACTTCACAAAGAAACGCCCTCACGGAGTCCCAGCAATTGAACCCACGACCTTCTTGCTGTTAGGTGGATGTGCCAACCACTATGTCACCCAGTTGATAATATCCAATTAGCCTAATTCAATTTAATTCAGTTTTATTTTAATAGCGCTTTTTACAATTGACAATTTCACAAAGCAGCTTTACATAGTAAAAGTCATTTAAAAAGAAATTTAAACAACTTTCTACAACCCCTACACATCTCTAATGAGCATGCCTGCGGCGACAGTGGCAAGGTCCTCATTTGGGTGAAACCATAAAAATACAAACCATATAAGAGAAACTTTATTACAGTCCAACATGTAGTCTGGTTGATTGGGGTTGTTAGGTATGCTCATAACAGTGTAATGGTAAAAGAAGAGTTTATTAGTGCTGGGTGCAAGAAGGAACTCTGGCATGACTAACTATGGCAGCATAACTAATAAGATAGAAACCAGAAGGAAGGCAGACATGAGGGCACCCTGTAACATTGGGCAATCAGCCTCTCCACTGTCAACGGACCTGGGTGAGCATGTAGAGTGAGGGAGCGACAGCATCCCAAGATCACAGTTTACCAGAACTCTCTATGCCTGAGAACCCCCAGATCTGCTCCTTTACCTAATAAAAGCCTATTAACAAAATGCTTGACTAAACAAGTAGGTTTTCTGTCTAGTCTTATAAACAGAGACTGTGTCTGAGTCCCGAACATGAACTGGAAGGTTATTCCTTAACTGTGGGGCTTTGTAAGCGAAAGCTTTGCCCCCTGCAGTAGTCCCCAGTATTTGAGGTATCACTAAGCAGCCTGCACCTTTTGATCTAAGGGGGTGTGCTGGATCATAAACAACAAGAAGTTTTCTAAGATAATGTGGCGCAAGACCATTAAATGCTTTATAGGTTAAAAGTAGTAATTTATATTCGATTCAAAATTTAATAGGGAGCCAGTGCAGTGTAAATAAGATGGGGGTGATATGCTCTTCTCTTCTGGTTCTAGTGAGAACTCTTGCTGCTGCATTCTGGACTAACTGGAGCTTGTTTTTACACCTATTAGAACATCCAGACAGTAATGCATTACAATAATCTAATCTCGAGAAACAAAAGCATGAACAAGTTTTTCTGAATCATGCAGTGACATCATATTTCTTATTTTAGATATATTTCTAAGATGAAAGATAATGTGCATGTCTTTGGACAGTGAGAGAAAACCAGAGCACTCAGAGGAATCCCACACAAGCACAGGGTGAACATGCAAACTCCAGACAGAAACACCCTTCCTGTTTGGTGGAAGTGTTGACCACTATGCTACCATGCCACCCTGGAATAAACCTGTAGTTGCCGAATCAAAGTTTTTCATCAGTTACCACTATATCCTTGTCAGAGTCATGGTGGATCCAGTGCTAATTCCAGGAACACTGGGCATGAAGCAGGTATATACACCCTTCATGAAACAGCACCAGAACTGCATTGCATTTGTAGTGCTGACAAATAAATGATGTGATGCACTCCAACAAATAAAACATAAAAGTGACATTTTTAAGTAATGTACAAAAATATACAAAAGCTTTTTTTCCTCAGATCAGTCAAATTTTTCCCTCCCCCAGAGTAAGTACACTCTTACATTTATCACACCTTCAAATCCATAAAATTAGATTGAGTTGTTGTAGATTAGGCGGCATTGATTGGAACCTCCTACAGGTGGAACCTGTCTTATTTAAACCTGGTATCTAAGGTCTGGTGTTCTCTTTGCTATTGATGTGTATGGTGTCATAAAGCAAATATTGAAAGAGCTCTTTAAGGTCTTCAGGGAAGAGTTTGTAGATTCCTATGAGTCTTGCAAGGGATTTAAAAAGATATTTAAATTATTTGTAATAAATTATACTACTGTAAGGAAATAATCTAAAAGTGGAATAAATTTAAATGACTGCCATTCTGTCCAGGACTGACTTCCTTAGAGAGAGCAGAGTGTGTGAAGCAAAAAGAAGTCTCCAAGAATCACAAAATATCATCACAGAATCTGTAACATTAAAATCAAGTAACATTTCTAATCTGAAAGTGCACACATCTACAGTACAGTCAGATGCATGGTGGTGGTAATGTTATGGGATGGGGTTGATTAGCTGCCTGAGAGACTGGGCATCATATAGCCATTAACTCACCTATGATTTTAGCATAATATAAGAGTTCTTAAAGATAACATGAGGCCACTTTTTCAAAAGCTGAAATTGAACCAGAATTAGACTTCAAAGCAGGATAATGAGCAAAAAGCACACTCGCAAATCAAACATACTAATGGCTGAGAAAGGAGAGATGGAGTTAGTGAAATATGAGTTCATGAAATGGTCTGGTGAAAGCCCATATTTGAAGCCCATTGACATGGGAATTTAAAAAGAACACGGCATGAAAAACAGCCTGTCTTGCAACATTTTGCCACTGAAAAAAGATTGGTCTAAAATGTAAGAAAAAAAAGGTTAAAGGTTTGCTTGTTCAACAGTGAAAAAAAAAAAAAAAGAAAATGCTCCATCATTGGAGTGTAAGAAATGTAAGGATGTAAGACTGAATTTAAAATCTGTGAGATCCCTTCAGAAGTGTTAGACTCATGCCTGTCTCATGATCTGTTCTGGCTCTTTCCTCTTTCAGGTCACCTGACTTCCTCCGGCGCAGGCGGTGATTGCCGGCTCCGCCCTGATTATCCCCACCTGTTCCCCATCACAGCCCCAGGATAAAAGGCCCGCGTTCCCCTTTCCCGTTGCCAGATCGTCTTGTGCCGTCATAGAGAGCAAGTGTTTCTCACAGTACTTACCGCGATCTAGCTGGCCGTTCACAGAACGGCTTATGATCATAGTTAGTTTTGAATTTCAAAATAAACGAATCTTCATTGAAATCTACCCTGGCGTGTCTGTCCTGCTTGTGGGTATGTTATTCCTGTGTGCCATCGTAACAAAAATTTACAAAATAACATTTTATCCCTGCATCTGCTCTAGTCTAGAGGGACTCACAGGGCATTACTATGTGCATTTTTAGACCAATCCTGTATATATTTTATTATATTTAAATATTTAAATTTTGAAAGTCACACTTCTTCTGCACTCTTCCACCAATTTCAGTGCAGCATGTGAATTTATGACCAAATAAATAGCAACCATGCAAAAATATGAAAAATTTGCTTGTCCTGTGATTTAATTTTTTCTTATGAATGTACATGGCTTTTAGGTTCAGTACTAAACGAAGAGTGACTATGGTATATTACTGTTTTTTTTTTCTCAATACAAAAAAATGAACCGAATGCATGTAGGAAATGATCAGTGTCAATATAAAATGGCAGAAAAGTGCTCTTAATAACCCATCTCATAAAATATGTATTAGACCATAATAATACAACACAAAATGAGCTGCAGCTATTCCACAGAGTGTTTCTTTGTTGATTTGGAAGTATGTTTGATGTACACTTGTGTCATATCCTCCAGAAATTAGTGGAATTTGCAATTTGCCATAGTCAGTCTTGTCTCAGAGAGCAAAGCTTGTGTTTACTATTGAAAACCAAACAGATTTTTACATGTGCAATATTACATCTCTAAACACTAATTTGCTGTTTCTCAATAAGGCTTATTTGAATTCTAAAACCTCAACAGCAGCAAAAAACATGCAACCTCATTCAGATCCATGAAAGATGATTATCCAGACTCCATACCATTTTTGGTAATAGAACAAGCACTTAAGCATGTACTAAAATTTCAGCAGCTTTTTAGGCAATTTGGGCTGCCCAAACAAATGCATCTTCTCTAATGTAGGCATTATGTCACCTGAATACACTTAATGCCCATAAAGTCTTCATAGTTATTATTGTTATTGATGCTCTTTGCCCCTTGAGGAGCTTCATCGAGCAAATATATATGTTTGTTTGCAAACTTCTATAAAACAAGTGTACATCACTCAGTGTAGCTGTGTCCCTTTGCAAAAACCTTACAGCACCATTCATATATTTCCGGCTAATGGTCCTTTTAATAATTAATTGTTAGCACTACTTAGAGGCCAGAGTGTGCCTTCTTTTATAATACATGATCTTTATAGCAGCTGATGTCCCACAGCAGTCAGCTAAGTGACAGCAACCCATGACTGATGAAACCTTTGGTTCGTCTGGGAGAGTAATGATGATGAGTCTCACAAAGGCTCCACCAAACTGTGGTAGCTATTGTAGCTCAGCATAATGGCTCACACTAGTAAGATGACGATTTACTCTTGTGTTTTTCAATCATTCATTTGTCTTTTGCTGTACTAAATTTGTTCTGGATCTTGCTGGAGAAGGGTTCAACACCTCTCAGCTTTAGAAATTATTTATGCTGGTACTTTGTCAGCTTTAAAAGAAGAGAGCAAAAGGGATAGTGCAGGATAAGATACTGAAAAACATGTGTGGTGTTGTTTCTATTTTAGAAACTTGTTGGCCCTCTGCTTGCAGATTTCTCATGGACACAGTAATGTTTACAGTACCTCCCTGTACCATGGTCACCATACCTAAAATTTTATTCCTATATGGCAGGTACACTGTATGCTGTTTTCTATGAAAGTTTTTTGGACACCTGGGGATGAAAGAGAGCCTAAGCTATAAGTTGGTGGGAAGAGTGCATGGAAAAAGACCAAGAGGCGGGCCTCGCACCACTTGGCTAAAAGACCTAAGCCAGCACTGTAGCATGACACAACACTTTTTTTGGTAAACTATTTTAGCGGAGCTAAAGAGGGGACTGACGTAGGTAAGAGTGAGGTCTGTTTGAAAGCTGCGTAGTTATGTTCATATATAAAATATGTGTTGTACATCTGTCAGGAAAATAGGTCAGGTCTGTAAGTAAATTGGACTGTCACACCGATATGTGGCTGAGATTAAGGCAGATGCAGAGATGCAGAACATGGAGTAAAAAGGGGTTCATTAATAACCAGGAAAAAATATTTAAAAAAAAAAACAGTGTTAGCTCAAAGTCAGTCAGGCAGAGGTCAAAGGATTAGACAAACAGTCCATCAAAGGCAGGGCAAACTCACAGTCATAGAACAGGCAGGAAGAGATCATATACAATGCAGGCAATGCCACAGGCTAGACTGAGGCTAATGAACAGATAAACTAAACAAGTCATACACCTGTACATAGGTACACAGCTCATACCTGTGTACCATACACCTATACACAGGTCATAAAAGTGTATGACATGGGATATGACATGAGACACTGTACAGCATCACACAACAGATCTAGGAAATGGACCTGACATGGAGAATTGCAGGGTTGCAACCACATGACCTGTGCTTGAGATTTTACTTCCAGTGAGTAAATGGATGGTCTAACAAGTCACAGAGGCTGTTGTTGAGCCTAGTGATTATTTGAGAATAGTATAACTCTTTAGATGCTAACACACATGGTTATGATACCAGCAAAACACTGCTCTCTGTTATATAGTTCAATATACAGGGTGTCCCAAAAGTCACCATACACTTTCTTTTTTCTGTTTCATTTCAGGTATCATTCAGACAGACGTGAGGCCATCAGCATTTGACATCTTAGGCTTTGCAGTTTTTGTAAGTGTATCGTTCCCTTGCCCATGTCTCGCCAATTGATGGAAGCAGCATTGCCAACTTGCTGCCTGGCAAGAAACTTTTCAGTCCCTGACTGCAGTTCAGGGTGAGTTTGAGAAGCTTTATGGCCGTCACACTGCTCTTACACGTAGCACAATTTACACTATCCATAGTAAGTTTCTCAAAACAGGATTCTGTTCTTGATAAACTGCGCATCAGAAGGCCTGCTACTACTAGCCCTGATGCAAACTTCTGGAGCAGGCATTTCATCTCTCTGGTCAGGTAAACCAACACAACTGTCTAGCTTAAGGAAAGAATCTGCACAGCCTGCAGTGAGGTCGGGAAGTGATGCTGCAAAATGTCTAAGAGGCCTGCGTCCAAGGGTGGCTGAAGGTTGTTGAAAATTAAGGTATTCAGCTAGTCTTGAAGGCACTGGAATGTAATAGCAAGTCTAGCAAGTAAAACTACAATGACTCCTTTGTTGATATTAAAAATATGAATGCACTCAATGTCTTGTGTAATTTTTAGGAATTTATTAAAAGTGTGTAGTGACTTTTGGGACACCATGTATATTGAATCAGGATGATTTTTGATCAGTTGTGGATAAATTCCCATCGATTGTGTACTGATTAACTCAAACTAACTGCTGCTCCAGAGCTCTTTTTCCACAGCAAAACAAATTCAATTTTTCAAAAATATGAAGAACTACAATTTCTTTGTATGTGATTAGGTGAATTATTTAGTAATCAAGAACCTGGAAAACAAATCCTGCATGTTTTTTGATCGGGTAAGTTTGCATGTTGAGCTCTTACAGTACATTGTTGAGATAGACATGGAAGTCATCAAGTGTAAAGAAAGGATTTACAGCTTGTAAATTCACTTGCTTTTAGCGCTGTCTGTCTTTTTCCATATGGTATTTTATTTTAGTGCAGCCTAGCTTAATTGTATGAGCACAGTCAATATCACTGAATTTATAAAGATTACTCGGTTTCCCTATAAAAAACAAAAACAATCACGTTTAATATGGTAATCATGATCAAAGAGTAGAACAAAGATTCTATGCTTGGATAAACCCCCAAACATCACACAGAATCACAGAAACATATTCCTATCCAACACAAATAAAATAGATCAGAGTGATTAACAAACCTTTCAAGAACTGATCACTACAGACATGCTCATATTTGGATTTAGCTCCTGTTAACCTGCAGTAAGTGAAAGTTTTAGGAACAACTTTTCTCTCTGTGTTTTTGTGTAAGTGGTTAGCAACCTGCGATAAGTAGTAGTACCACCTTTTTTCTTGCTTCATAAGGAACTTGCTAAAAACAAAAATACCTTGCATTTGCGGGGTGACACGGTAGCGTAGCGTTTTTTTGTGTTGAGTTTGCATGTTCTCCCTGTGCTTGCGTGGGTACTCCGGTTTCCTCCCACAGTCCAATGATATGAACACGCAACTTAGGCTAATTGACAGTTCCAAATTGCTCCTAGGTCTGAGTATAAGTGTAAACGGTTCTGTGTGTGTTGGCTCTGCAATGGTCTGGCAAACTGTTTGCCCAGTGTTGGCTGATAAGATCCAGCCTCCCCGCAACCCTAGTAGGATTAGGTGGCTTGGCAAATGAGGGAATGAGTGCTTTCGCGATCTGAGCAGCACAAATCAATCCAAGTGTCCCCTGGCTCCCTTCTGTTCTTAAGTTGTGTATGTATTAATGATTGTTTATTGTTTTAGAGATTAATATGAATTATAAAAAATTGCCTTTTTCCTTTGTGACAAGTCTTCATGACAAAGCCCTTTGTAAACAGTGAACCTGGTACATCACCTCATGTGTTGTGTATTGAATGAGGTGAACATGACGTGTTGCAACCCAACAATTACCTATGAGACGGAAAAAAAAATTGAACATACTCAAAACTCCTCAACAAGGGTCTATGACAGTATTTTCCATCGACATACGACACATCCACAACTGTCCTAGAAATTTGTACAAGATTTTATCTGTTGTTTTATCTTGTTATCTTTTGACCTGTTGTGCAACGTTTGTGACAAGAGCTTTAGGCTTGTCAAAAGTCAAAAGATGGCAATTGATTTTCATTAACAATAAAAACACAAGGAATTAAAATTTAATTCCTTTATTAAAAAGTCTGAATATGTGACTCACAAGCCTTCTCTAATCTCAGCTGCTGTCATGGAGAATCCCATAAGAACCCAGAAATATGTTACAGGTGCATCAAAAGATGTGATCTTTGCAAATGTTTGATAAGAACCTGCAGACAATAATCAGGTGTGCAATAAGTTGAAACTGGATTTCTTCTTACATCACCATCTGGCAAGTGTTATCTTCTGTCCTAAAACATTTAAGCTCCTGTCAGCATAACACAACTCAACAAATGAGTCTTTCAAAAAATGAGTCCTTCTAATGAAAACCTGTTGAGTGGCAACCTCCTGGCTCTCACCTTGCTGCTTTTGTAGGAGGAAGTGACACATCTATCAGCACCCAGCCTGTAACTACTGACAGTTGCAGGTCTCATCAATTATTTAGCTAGAGAGCTGTTTATAGCCAGGCTTCCATCCCCACAGATAGCTGTCTTCATTTTCAAGCCTCTGCTTGGAGAAAAAAAGATCAATACAGAGTGACACCTCAACATGCATCAGGTTGTGACTTAACTGAACACAGCATTTATGTCCCCAGACTACAACAGCTGATGCGTCTGTTCTTACAGAGTCTGGTCAGACGGTACTATGGTGTCAAGAGACTATGTCTTCCCTTTACCACCATGCTTACTGAAGTCATACTTAAGCATAATTATAGCTGGTTGTTAGCACGTTCGCCTCACAGCAAGAAGGACCTGGGCGTGACTCCCAGCCTCAGGCTTGGGTGGGTTTTCTCCAGGTACTCCGGTTTCCTCCCACAGCGCAAAGACGTGCACATCAGGCTGATTGGCTGTTCCAAACTGACCTTAGGTGTGAGTGTGAATGTTTTGTGTGCTCCAGCCTCCCCGCAAACTAGTAGGATTAAGCAGCTTAGCAAATGAGTGAGTGATAATAACATTGAACAGGACTTTCACTTGCAATCTTTATTTTATTTAATATCTCTCTCTCTCTCTCTCTCTCTCTCTCTCTCTCTCTCTCTCTCTTCCTCCCACACACCTGAACAGGTACAGCCTACAATACAGTTACAAATTCTATGATTAAATGCTCAAAAAAAACAAAAAAAGAATGCAGTATAAGTATTGTACAGTATGTGCTGTACCTTGTGATTACATTTTACCTAATAATAACAGACAGTTTAGCCAATATATGAAATGTAATACATGAAATGTGTTTGTACTGGATTGCAATCTACTTTAAACTTTTAAGTTTTATTCAGAAAAAAATTATCACAAGATAAAGAAATAATGAAAGGTAACAACAAAAATACATGAGAATAAATACGTATGAATATCCTAAAGTTTTTTATTTGAAACAAATGCTTATAATAATAATATATTTTTATTTTTCCTACTTATTTATTTATTCACAGTAGAATGTCGTTAATATGTGCTTTTTTAAAATGTGTTTCCATTTACTATGTGCCCACCACATAGACCTCAAATTTGTAACATGGGAATGACCAAAAGCACACTTTTTTGTAATTTTTTCACTGAAATTGACCATATTAGAGCAATATGGTGGCATTCTGCTTTGATCCATGGCAGTGTTCACACCCGCACACAAGCACATTTTACACCTGCATATCAGTTCTAACACCTGTATACACACCTGCATACACAACACTCCACACCTGTTTTGACCTCAGCTATGTGTATTTCACACATGGGCATCTTCTTCATACATTTTAGGGTCACATGACCATATTTACGCTTTTGAGAATAAGATTCTTCACATGCAGAAGTGCTAAAATGCGGTCTCAGTTAATATGTGTTGAGGTGCACTGGACCCCAACATATGCAAATTAACAAGACTCTACTGTATTTGTAACATTTATCACCTTAAATACCAGGGATTTTTATAATTAATGGATTCGGAACATAAGCAACACAGGTGCAGGGGTGAAAATAATAATTTGTAAGGGCACAACAAATATAAAGAAACAAAGAGACTGAAAGCATGAGACCTCCACTCAGTCTCACGACAAACAGACACGACTTTTAGGGAAGCAGCATGCAGAATTGTGGAACAGCCCGAAGATCCGACAAAGACAGAAGGAGCACAAAGTTCAGAAGCTGGGTGAGGGATGCGAGCCTGGCAGGGCTGTGAGGGAAAACACTACAAGGCAGCACAAACAAACTAACATGAGACAAGCACAGAGCAGTGAATGGACAACTAAAAGTGGAATTAATTTTTAAATTTTTGTCCATTTGAGCAAATTTTTCCTCTTCTTTTGGCCATAACTTTGGCTGTGTTAGTGCATATGGCACAATTT
>JAQMYF010000010.1:811305-825745 GCA_030014195.1 Neosilurus mollespiculum | reverse complement strand
TATTATTATTATTATTATTATTATTATTATTATTATTATTATTATTATTATTATTATTATTATTATTATTATCATTGCTGTGTAAATGTGATATGTCCAAAATAGCCCAAAAGCAATTGGAGTACATATTGTAGCTATTGAATGGAACATATAAAGTGCAATGGGCCGCATGGTGGTTCAGTGGTTAACACTGTCACCTCACAGTAAGAAGGTTTCAGGTTCCAACCTAAAAGTCAACTGGGGCCTTTCTGTATGTTTGTGCATTTGTGGGTGCCCTACAAGTGCTTTGATTTCCTCCCGCAGTCCAAAGACATGCAAATTAGGTCAGCTGGATATTCTAATGTGCCCATGTAAAGATTATAAAATTGTCACTGTTAGGGGAAAAAACACACACACACTAAGAACGTATAACAAGAATGTATTTTTGTATGGCTATTTTGCTCATGATTGTGTCTGGTAAAAGAGAAAGAAGAAACGTCATAATTCATTGTGATTTGAGGATTGAACAATCTGTGACTGATTGCTCTGGCCTCAAAGTTCAAAAGCCTGAGAATTATGCACTAAAAGGATAACCAGTCTAAAATATTTAAAGATTATTTACATGTTATTTTGCTGATTACTATTTTACATTGTTTTCACATTGTCTCCTTTTTAATGTTCCTCTTTTGAGGGTTTCATTTATGATTGCATCTCGATTGATCATGAGTTAACGCAGGGGAAACGTGTTGCTTTTGCTCATCTATTACAACACTGGACATAGCAGAAGTAATATCATGTCTGTTCTTCACTATTTCCCTTTTCAGGGGTGTAAAGTTTTCTGGAGGCACCGCAGGAATTGAGGGCGAGGTTTGACTTCTGCCAGGAGCTGGCGTCCTCAGCTCTCATTCTGTCTCCTTCAACCCACCCAGGCAGACGATATCTAGTGGATAATACCGTGGCAGTTTGAGTGTCTACAACAAAGAGCATAAGCAATCTTAGGTAAACCCAAGGTACTAGGAGCGCTGCTGCCTAAGTTTAGCACACAAACTATTACTATTGCAGAACACTAAGTCATTGCAGCAAGAAATATGTAGTCTACCAAAGTGAAGACATTGCAGTTGGAAATAATTGAACTTTTGTGTATTTTGCCAGTTGACAGCCTAAAAGAACTATGTGATTTCCTCACTAATGCTGGATCAAAACAGCATGTGGAAGGAAAGAACAGAGCATCACTCATCTTGATGATAAGTCATCATTTGCAGAGTAAAGAGTTACAGAAACCTTAGGATATGTGAATGGTAGAGCTCCTCTGTTTTAAAGACAAAATAACTGAACTCCAGGTTGGGGTAGATATATCTGACTACGTTATTGAGCTTCAAGCACCACAAGATGAAGGGCAAAATGAACCTAATGAAACAAAGGGCAGTACACTTAAAAGGAGCAGGCCTACTTAGGTGCTAGCCCAGAACATGTTCGAGGTCAGCAGGTTAGAGCTTTGTTAGAGCTTTAAGTGACTGTACTTAGTGACCAGTGGAAAACAGAGCTCTTACCACATGTGACATTGAGAGACATTTCGGAAATCATTGAAACTAATAACACTTTGAACCTCATTGCAGCTAATGGTGTTATTCAGGCACCAATGAAAGACAGACACAAATGCAGGACAGACTCTATAGCTGTGTTTTTATAGGGTTTTATTTAAGACTCTGACAGGCAGACTTGAAAGTCGTGGCAGTTGAACTTGATCAAGATTTGTATATGCTTTGGTAAGCTACGCTAGCACTCTGTGATGATCATCTGGCAATGGGACAGGGGAAACGCAGCCCATTTATCCCCAAGAGGCAATGGAGAACAGGTGGAAAGAATCAGGGCAGGGCAGACAATTACAACACACAAAGGGGGAAGTCAGGGAACCTTAACAGGTCTGATGAGACATCACAGTACCCCCCCCCCTTTAGGGCTGGCTCCCGATGGGCCTGGCATCTCCGGATGACGTCTGTAGAAATCGTCGATTAATGTGTGGTCGACAGTAAAGATCACGTGTATCCAGGAGCACTCCTCGGGTCCGTAGCCCTCCCAGTGCACCAGGAACTGTCTCCCCCGACCCCTCTTTTATACTGCCAGAAGACTTCTGACCGCGTAGACCGGTCCACCTTCCACCATCTTGGACGGCGGCAGGGGCTTGGTGGGTGGTATCAGACAACTCTCGTGGACTGGCTTGATCTTGCTGACGTGCAAGGTCGAGTGCACCCTCAGGGATCTGGGAAGTTTAAGTTGGACAGAAACAGGGTTAATCACCTTGGACACATGGAACGGACCAACAAACCTGGGAGCTAATTTCCTGGTGTGCACATGTAGGGGCAGGTCTTTGGTAGAAAGCCAAACTTTTTGGCTGGGTGTGTAGTCAGGTGCAGGTTGGCGATGGCGATCCACTGCCATCTTCATTGGGAATGCCCTCTAAGGAGCATCCGCCAAGCTGCAGCCCAGATCTTTCTGCACCTCCTGGCCAAGGCATGGGCTGAGGGAACTGTTACCTCTTTTTTGTTGGCTGGGAAGAGTAGCAGTTTATATCCATGGATGACCTGAAAAGGTGAGAGTCCGGTGGCCACAGTGGGGAGCGAGTTATGGGCGTACTCCACTCATGTGAGATGTTCGCTCTAGGTTATTTGGGACTGCCTCCTAAGTAGCATCCGCCAAGCTGCAGCCCAGATCTTTCTGCACCTCCTGGCCAAGCCATGGGCTGAGGGAACTGTCACCTCTTCTTTGTTGGCTGGGAAGAGTAGCAGTTTATATCCATGGATGACCTGAAAAGGTGAGAGTCCGGTGGCCGCAGTGGGGAGCGAGTTATGGGCGTACTCCACTCATGTGAGATGTTCGCTCCAGGTCGTCTGGTTCTGTGCCACCAGGCATCTCAGGCAGGTTTCCAGTTCCTGGTTCCGATATGAACTGTGGACCCCTGTCGGAGACAATGTCTTTGGGGAGACACTTGAGCACTTGAGCACTTGAGCTCAGGATTGAGCTGTTTCTTTAGCTGAAGGCAGTTTGGACAATGGAATGAAATGGGTAATTTTGGAAAACCTGTCTACCACTGTCAGCACTACCATGTTACCTTTTGACGGAGGCAGACCCATGACAAAGTCCAGCAATATGTGTGACCAGGGTCTGTGTGGCACTGGTAGCAGCTGGAGAAGACCCATCTGGGCCTGTCTCGACGCCTTGCTTCTGGCGCAGACAGAGCAAGCTGTGACGTCCTCCGCCACGTCCTTGATGAGGGAGGGCCACCAAAACTGCTGCTTGACCACAAACACAGTTCTCTTAACACCAGGATGACATGTTAGCAAGGACATGTGTGCCCATTGTATAACCTGAGAGCACAAAACTTCTGGTACGAACAACTGGTTGCGAGGACAGCCCTCTGGAGTGGGTACAACCTGACTCACCCGTTGCACATCACTTTCTATCTGCCAGGAAACTGCTCCTACCACACGGTTGGGAGGTAGGATAGGCTCCGGTTCCTTGGCAGCTGGTTCTGGTTCATACAGGTGGGACAGAGCGTCAGGTTTGGTGTTCTGAGATCCCGGCCTGTAGGAGAGGCTGTGCGATTCACCAATAGTCATGGTAAGTGTTTCAGTCCAGTGGGTGACTCTGCTTAAAAGCTTATTATCCAGAGATTGGGCGGAGATGGGCTGAAAGAGGGGTTCAGTCTTGAAGTTAAATTTTTTGGCCAAAGAAGCTCTCATCAGTCCCTGAATCAATGAATGCCTGCATAGTAATTGCTTTACCATGAATTATCAGTGTGACTGTTGTCAGTGTTCGGCAGGGAGAGTGGGTGGATCTATCTTGGCTCACCAGTGCCCTCCTCAAGCTGGGAGAGCTAGATCTTTTGGCTGAGCATGAACCCACATGATGACAAACTTGTCCACAAAAAAAGCACACACTCTCTCTCAAATGGCGTCGGCGTTCTTCTGGGTCCAGCGTGGCACACCCCAACTGCATGAGCTCCTCCTGACCTGGAGAAAGCACCTGCTCAGCGTTGGGAGGTGAAGGACCCAAGGACCCATGACGAAGCTCCCGGCGCCACCTGAGTTTCGGACCGGTTTTTGGCAGTTTGCCGATGTTTCGACTCCCTCTCCTGAAGCCGGTTATCGATTCACATCACCAGGTCTACCAGATCCTCGAACTCAGCTGGGGTCTCGTGTGGGGCGAGCTGGTCATTGATGTCATCGTCAAGCCCTGGATAAAGGCATCTTTGGTGGCCGGGGAATTCCAGCCACTGTCGGCAGCTAGCATGCGGAACTCTATGGCGTAGTCAATCACCCTTCCAGATTTCTGCTGTAACCCAAGTAAGGCCCTGGAAGCTTTGCGAGTGATAAACAGATGGGAAAGTGCTTTTACAAAGTGTTGGTGGCTTTGGCATACCGCCGCTCCTCGAGCCCATTCCGCCGTAGCCCACGCCGCCACTCTTCCCGACAGGTGGGAGATCATAAAGGCCACCGAACATTAGAAAAAAAGGAGATTCTCCTGTAGCCTGATGGGGAGTTGAATTATAACAGTAAAGGACATGGGGCAGACATGCATTCCAGTCCCTCTTTCTAGACACCGGCAACGTGCGCAACAAGTGGAGCGTCCGATTAAACCGCTCACACTGACCATTCCCCTCTGGATGGTAGGGAGTAGTGCGCGACTTTACAATGCCATACAAGGTACAAGGCTGCTAAATGAGAGCACTTTCAAAATTACGGCCCTGAGAGTTAATTACGGCCCTGAGCAGACCGGGAGAGTTGTATCCGCTCCTCATGGTTGGGGCACTGCTTTTTCACCCAAAACTCCCACAACTTCTGGATTACAGGATCAGCCTGTTGAAGGGCACGAAGCTCAGCAGAGCTATGCTGTGGCATGGCTGCAATAGCACCTTGTACTGCCTCAGCTCTCCCCAAAACTTGCTGAAGAGGCTTAGGCAGAGCAGTGCCAGGAAGCATAGCTTCCACATCCCGGGAACCAGGTGGACACTGGGGAGAGGGCATCTGCATTCTTATTAACTCTCCCTGACCGATACTTAATCTCAAAGTCAAATGAGGCCAACTGAGCGGCCCATCTCTGCTCAGTGGCACCCAATTTGGCTGACGACAAATGACTCAGGGGATTGTTGTCCGTGTAGACAACACACTTAATACCAAGCAGATACTCTCTAAATTTTTCTGTCATGGCCCACTTAAGGACAAAGAATTCAAGCTTCATGGAGCAGTAATTCACCATGTTACCTTCCCTACCTGCTCCTGAGAGAGCACTGCTCCCAAGCCACCGTGGCTTGCATCCACCTCCAGAATAAACGGGAGAGAAAAATCGGCATAGGCTAACACTGGTGCAGTGGTAAGCCTATTCTTTAGTGCTTCAAAACTCTGTTGGCACTCCTCATACAGACACACCCTACCCCCACGACCAGACCTCTTATCAGTCTTGACACTGCCAAACTCAGCCACAGCCTTATGCAGGGGGGCCGCCAACTTGGCAAAACCCTCTACAAACTGTCGATAATAACTGGCGAAACCGAGAAAAGACCGCCGTGCCGAGACAGTAGTTTTTTAGTTTTTTTAGAATTGTCCAGTTGGCGACCACCTCAATTTTGCTCGGATCAGTCAGAAATCCTTCACCAGAAATCACATGGTCCAAGTAGCTCACTTCTTTCTGAAAGAAAGAGCATTTACTGAGTTTGGCCTTAAGGCCCTCATGGTATGGCCTAATGGTGCTGCTCTACGGTTGAAGAAAACACGATAATGTCATCCAAGTACAATAGCAGTGACTGGCACTGCTGATCCCCAAGGATGTGCTGCATTAATCTCTGAAATGTGCTGGGGGCGTTGCAGAGCCCAAAGGGCATTTTGTTCCACTCAAACAAGCCAAATGGTGTACAAAATGCGGTCCTTGGGTGATCTGCCTCCGTAACTGGTACCTGATTGTAACCACTGGCAAGGTCCAAGGTGGAGAACCAACAGGCCCCAGACAGAGCATCAAGGGACTCCTCTATGCGTGGCAGAGGAAAGGTGTCCTTTTGGGTCTTACTGTTAAGCTGCCTGTAATCAACACACATCCGTATACTGCCATCCTTTTTCTTCACTAACATGATGGGGACGCATAGGGGCTACTACTCTCCCGAATGACCTGTGATGAAAGTAGTTGGTTGATGTGGTCCTTTACCACCTCATATTCTGAGGGTGGAATACGCCTATAGCGTTGACGGACGGGAACATCATCAACCAAAGGGATGTCCTGGGAGATAAGGTTGGTACAACCCAAGTCCCCATCCTGAACAGAAAAGATGGGGGTATACTGCCTAAGCAGAGACCTCACCTGACCCTGTTCCTCAGAGGACAAGGATGACAAATTAATATCCTTAACCTGCTGTTTTACATTCAGAGAAACTACCTGTGACGACACAGTGGCTACACCTGATGGCACCTCAGTGACTCTGGAAGGAAGGCTGATAACATTTACAACATCCAAGGTGCCAACTACAGTGCGGGGATACAGTACCACATCGGTGGAACCAACGTTAACCACCGGTATGTAGGCCGTGCCTCCGATCACTCGAAACAGGGCAGGGGAAACAAGCAACCCAGTGGGCAAACCGGAGTCCAATGGTTCAAACAGCACTGTAGGACCTGCAAACTGTACAGAACAGGTGGCTGCCACAATCTTCATAACACCCCCAGGAATCCGCCAGGCCTACCTACCCCTGACCTTGGCTCTCCCTGGGCTGTCTGAAGGCACCTGAGTGTTAACCCAATGACACAACTGCAGTGCCTGCACTACAGTCATTGGCGCCTTAGACACACAGGGCTGAGAAAACAAAGCCACACCATGCTGCCCAAAATATGCTCTCTTAGCTCTAAAATAAAAGCAGTGTAATCTTGCACCACACACACATATTCCAACTTGTGTATAACATAATATGCCTCAGTATCACAGAGAGACCAATCTGCCAATGAATGAAGCAGCGGGCAGCCATACCTGTTGGGAACAGACACCTCTGACCTGAAAGTGACGTCGCCAGTGAGCGCAAAAGGGGGAGACAAGTAGAGGACTGAGCCTTTTATACCCTGCCTCCCCTGATTGGCTACCTGTAGTGCTCACAATAGCAGCACCACAACATATAGAAAAATAATATTTTTATGCTGCTACACTTGGTTGAAGTGAAAACCTGCATTCAAACTGGCCCTTTGTGTATAAAATTAAACATCCCTGGTGTAAGCCAACAACCAATCACCAATGTTCCAACAACCAGTCAATGTCACTGCTCACTAATGTTTCCTAATTACTATGTGCCAGCAAAGGAATGATTGAGCACCCTCTGCAGGCACAGAAGGACTCAGGTAGAATCAGTAGGTGATAAAATGAGCTTTAACGGTGAGTAATCACTGGCATTATTTATGTGTGCACTTTGCGTGTGTTTGCAGAGAGAGAAGCCAGTGACCAGAGAGCTGCAGGCAGGCAGTCATTTGCTTGTGTGGTTTGGTGCATTAAAAGCCTCAGAGTGAGGAGCAAAAAGGCATCTGAAAAGGGCCACATAAGGTTAAAGTAAATAAACAGAGTGAACTGTCTGACTGTATCTGAGCCTTTAATATAATATATAATATATAATATAAAAGACACATTTTATCATCAAATTGCAGGATGGTGTTTGAGAATTCACAGATGATGTTGGGACATTTAGAGGTTGTTAGAGGTCATGTACATACTTTGCATATATATCATAGTCATAGCCAAATCATTGCATATCTTTGTTATTTAGGCTATTTCATAGCAAGGATCAAAACATGGGCAGACTTGGGTTATTATAGTTAACGTGTTGCACAGACAACGTTACAACCACACAAGACAAAGAACAAAACTAACAACAACTTATTGTTTGTGTGACTATAATGTCACACAAACAACAAGAAGATTGTATGAGGTAACATGGGTAGTAATATAAGCAATATTGCCTTAAATAAACTAATTAATAAAAATGTGGAGATGGACTGAACTCTTATTATTGGTAATAACAAGATAAAAAAAAGTTAAAAAAGGATGAAGTAAACTTGAGCTCTTGTGACAACCATAAAAAAAGAAATCTTCAGTTGTGCAGAGTTTTGAAGTTTTGGCATGAATGAAATCTCAGAGACTCAGTCAGTGAGTTCAAATCCTGTTTAGCCACCCTCGGTTGCAGCTTGGGGAGCCTCGCATCAGAGCCCAGCCAATCCTTCCTACACGTCTACACAAATAGCTAAACCAAACAGCACTAAATCTGACAGGAAAAAATATCTTAGCTTCAAACTTGCTAAATATTACACAGTTCTCAGTGAACAGATTTCAAACAGACATAAAGACTGCAACTTGTTCTAGTGTAGAATCCCAGTTCTAAATTTTTTGAATAACAAAGTGTTTGAGCAAAGATAACTCTTCTAACCTTTTTCTGTCGTGATCCCAGTAACAGTAGGGTTATGTTTTATATTTTATGAGCACAAGTACATAGTGTATTTTGATAACTGATATCTTTAGTGCCAGAGTATGAAAACATCCTGAGAGAGTATTAAAGCTAATTGCCAATGATTTACCAGGACTCCTGTCAAATCACACAGTACCGAGCAGGAATGATCTTTCGTTCATTCATTATTTATTAACCAAACCAACTAGGGTCATAGATTCTACCTCTGATGACTCTGGGTGAAGGCAGTGTACACCTTGAAAAGCTCACCAGTCTATCATAGGGCCAACATACACAGAACCATTTACACTCACACTCACAACTGAGGCAATAAGCCTAATGGAACCTCCAATAAGCCTAATGTGCATGCCTTTGGACTGTGGTGGGGGGGGGGGGGGCAGAGTAACTGAATGAAACCCACACAACCATGGGGAGAACATGCAAACTCCACACAGAAACACTCTCACCAAGCCTGGGACTTGAACCCAGAACCTTCTGTCTGTGAGGCAGACATGCTAATCACTACACCACTGTGCCACCCAGAATGTGCTATATGAAATATATATTTTATAATCATTGAATGCTGCTGTAAAAAATAAATGAAAGGTGAATAAAGGACATTTTCAGTTTGCTTTAAAACACAAATCAGAAATTACACAGCTGAGGAAATAATATTACAATATTCTTTATTGTTTTCTTAATGCTAGGTCACAATATAATATTTGCTTCCCACGTGCCCTAATATTTCAAGCAAAACCTCCAAATTAGTCTTGATCAAAACTAAAACTAACTGGGTGACCAAACTTTGTGTCAGTAATAAATGAAAGGGAAGAGGTTGAGGGACAATCTAAGTGGATGACTCAGACAATTCGTCCCTGAGACGTCCTTAATTGGCTATATTATATTAGGCCCTTCATCCACCACTCTTGATCACCCCTTCCAGAGTTGCTTTGTCTGCTGTTTCATTTTGCACAACCTGCTTTCTTCATCTTCTTCTCACCAACGCACTGCTAGAAAGCAATAGAAAGTCATATAAATAAATATGCATTTAGAAGTGGAGGAGGCTGACAGGCCAGAACTGGTGAAAAGGAGGAATAGTGGGGGATGCATTTCCGAAATTACCACAAGGAAAAAAAAGGATTAGCCAAAAATGTTCTGATATATTGCAGACATGAAGAGGCATGATGTAAAAGTTCCTAATATAATATCATTTCTATTTTAAAATCATTGTGAGACCGCTTCACATTCAGTATAAAGAGTGATTAATAACACCTATTAGTTACCAGCATTATTAATTTATTCCACCACCCCAAATCCAAAATGAATGAAGTTCATGACCAAAGGTCTTATCAATTACAAGTCCACTAAATCATTGTATCAGGCTGGAGGTCTGTTTTAGGAGTGTGACAAAAGGCATTTCCTAATCTTATCTTATGTAAAAGACTATTTGTACTAGGAGAAAAGACAGATAGGGATGCTGCTCCTGATTTACCAATGTTTTGCACATGTAAACATACATGCATTCACACTTGATTAAAAATGTGTAAGCTTGTTTACTTATAAGATCTAAGGAGGATTGCATTTTCCAAATGTGTAAAATTAGCGCATACTGTCATAGATAGATAAACATTTCATGTCATTTTGTACCCAGATTATTCACTTAAGCTAATTCATCATAAAATCACATTTTTTGAATAATGTTTCATATTTCCCAATTTGCTAAAAATGTTCCTTAAAATGATAGCTGAATGTTACCAAAGCAAAACTGGTTCCACATTAGCTGCATTATAGCTGCACATTAGATATTAGCTGCATGTAAGCCATTGGTAACATATTTATTCTAATACCAAGAGGTTTATGCCAACTCTTTAGAATGATCAGTTTTCCACCTTGGTGATGATGTCATTGGAAAGAAATTTTCTCTTTTACGAATTCTTTTTTTCATCTCATCATCTTTCCACATTTCTGACACACTTAGCAATCTGATCAAATTACTGAGTAAAAAGTTTTATGCATTAAATTACAATTGTGTAGCATATACATGTACTGTATACAAAGTGCATTTTTCATGCCCAGACATTTACATTTGGTTAGCTTTTGTTTTAATTTTTGCTAACAAACTTCAAGTGCTAGATATTATAGGCAGATCTTAATTTGAGCCCACACTGGGCAAAGTTGGAGTGCATCCTGAAAAGCTAACCAGTCCATGGTTAGCAGGGCTAACTCACACAACCACTCACACATAGGGACAATTTGGAACATCCAATTAGCTTAATGTGCATGTCTTTGGACTGTGGAAGAAAAGCAGATTACTTGGAGAAACCCCACACATGCAAAGAAGTGCATGTGTAGCAGCATAAGTGATTTGTTGGGAGCAGTTCTGCTAATGACCATCAATGAAGGTGGGGGGGGGCACTGCTATAAAAGGGGCAGCCCTCTCAGGACCCTCCTTTCTGCACACTATTGCTGCTGGTGCGTCACTTCCAGGTCCGGTGTTTAGCCTGACAGGTATGGTTACCTGCCGTTACTTCCCACGCTGCTTTCGTTTGTGGTTCATTGTGCTCACATCTTTGATTTTCTTCTTGATTTTTGGTCTGGCGGCTAATATTGGTGTGGCTGCAGGTGAACTGAAAGCTGTTGGCCAGTGCTCTCTCTGCCTCATCTCCCCGGTGTTCATCTTTGATTAAATCAGGTAACATATTAGCATGATTAGCAACCGCTGTATCCTCATAGCAAATTACCCTAATATTGTTTTCTTACTAATAGGATTGATGATTGCAGGTGTCGCTGCTGCTTTGTCCGACTTCGCTGCTGCTTTGTCCTGCTTTGTTCTGCTTTGTCCTGGTTTGTCCTGGGTTGTCCTGCGTTGTCCTGCTTTGTCCGGCTTCGCAGCTGCTTTGTCCAGCTTCGCTGCTGCTTTGTCCGGCTTTGCTGCTGCTTTGTCCTTTTTCTGTCTGCTGTGTCCTGGGAGTGGTTAACTTTACTGAGTGTCCACTTGTCCACGCGTGCTGGGTGATTTTGGTTTGTTTGGTTTATTTTGACGTTAGCCGCCATCCACTTGTCTCCAGCCTTCTTTTGTTGTTTCTTTTGGATTTTATTCTTTACTGAACGCGTGGTGTAATGATTTTATAATAATTGTTAAAATAAATTGTATTTATTTTTGGTAACCACATCTCATGCCTTTCCTTGAGCCAACGTACCCGTGTGCTTATATATTAATTCTCCAGGTGAAATTCCTGGGGTGGCTTAGTCGGTGTTTTTATTTACATTTATTTGAAATTGGTTAATTTGAGTAATCCAGTCCTTAGTATTAAAATATATGTATTGGACTTTATATATTTTTTTCCCTTTTTTTTTTTTTTGCCCTCCTCCCTCACCTCGTGCCGCCACATCTTGGCGTAATCGGCAGGATGGCTCTTTAATTGGCTGAGACATGTGTTTTTGTATATTTGTATATTTTTGTTTTTCTTGTGTTACTGACTTTTATGGTTGTGTGAAATTGTTTGTTTTCGAGTGTGCAACAAATTGAGGACAAAGCAGCAGTGACTCCTTGGGGGACTCTAAGAGTTTTGGTGAGGCATCAATCACAGGTTTGATATCTTATACTATTGCAATTTAGCAGTTACCTATAATAGTGTGTTATTCATGGAGGAGGAAATTTAGGAATTGAGGCATTTAGTTGTCCAGTTGAAAGCAGATAATGATAGGTTGCGGCAGGAACAGGCTGCGAACGTGCCTGGTCATAGTACTGCACCTTCCATTTCTGCTGTGCCCGCTACAGCTTCTTCCATTGCTAGTACCCCCTTTACAGAGAGGCTTGTGTTCGTGCCTCGAGACAGATGTCCCATGTTCAGGGGAAGAACAGGTATAGGGTTAGCTGAGTGGATTGAAGAGGTGCAGGCTTGTATGAGAGCTCGCCGGTTATCCACGTCTGATCAGGCCTTCTTTTTGTTTGACCATCTTGAGGGAGAGGCCAGAGATGAAATCAAATACCGCCCTGTCATAGAGAGAGAGGACCCTGCCAGAATATTGGCCATTCTGCACGAGCATAAGATGGTTGTTCTGACTCCTATGTAGCGCTCCAGGAGGCTTTCTTTTCCCATTGACAGCAAGAAGGAGGGACTTTGCAAGAGTTCTCTCTGGCATTAATGAGTCTAATGGCATCAGTTAAACAGCGTGCACCTGGTGAGATGCCCAATGCAGAGGTTTTACTCCATGACCAGTTTGTGGAATATGTTATCGATGGTGGCCTTCGTCGGAAGCTAAAACAGTTTGTGCGTAGACAGCCTACAGCTACATTGCTTGAGGTTCGGGGCAAGGCAATTAGGTGGGAGCGTGAGGGTTTGCCGGGTGGTGTTAGGGGCAGAAGCCATTCCGTCCCCTCTGTTTTTGGCCTTCAGTGTAGTGTTCAGAGTGGCCGTCAGGTGAAAGCTGATCCCTCCTATGTGTCTGAGCTGAGTGAGGTGAGGGAGATGCTTAGACGCCAACAAAAGAAGCTTCTCCAACTCACTCAAAGCCTTTACCCATTGCAGAGCTCTGATCAGCGTTGTCGTCCCCCTCGTCGTGGCCCAGTAATCTGTAGACGATGTCAACAACCTGGCCATTTTGCCAGAGAATGTGATGGCATTTGTGCTGCCTCTCGTCCTCAGTTATCCTTACCTGTACAGCAGTTTAGCCAGCAGCCCAATGCTATCCAGCCGTCAGAAAACTAGCGCCTGCCAGATTGCAGAGCCACAGTTCGGGGGGTGCAGCCACTGGCTCAGTTGTTTGTGATTTAGAGGGAGTCACTCAGCTCATGTCATCTTGTCCCCATTTGAGTGTAAGTATGGGTGGAGTGAATGTGCCTTGCTTGGTGGATACTGGATCCATGGTGTCCACCATAATGGAGAGTTTCTTCCAGCAGCATTTTGAGCCTTGGGGCCCGGAGAAGCTGCAGTCTTGCCATTGGCTCCCGCTCAGGGCAGCCAATGGGTTGGCCAATCCTTACATTGGCTATTTGGAGCTTGAAATCGAGCTCTGTGGTAAAATATTGCGTCGATGTGGAGTGTTGGTAGTCAAGGACCCTCCTGGGGGTGTATTTGGTGCAGTTCCTGGTGTGTTAGGGATGAATGTCATCCGCAGATGTTATCGGGAGCTCTTCGGACAGCATGACCTGGCTCTGTTCGACCTGCCCTCAGTGTCTGAGGCACCAGAGGCAGTTGTGCAGGCACTGCAAAAGTGTCACAAGGCAAGTGTGCAGGCCCCTCAGCACATCTCTGGTAAGGTCAAAGTGCTTGGCAGAAAGGCTTAGCGGATTCCTGGTGGCATGATGAAAATTGTTGTGGCTACCTGCTCAGAGTACTACTCAGGCCCCACTGTGTTGTTTGAGCCCTTGTGCTCTGGCCTTTCTGCCGGTTTGCTTGCCTCTCCTGCCTTGGTTCGGGTGGAAAGAGGAAGTGCCTACATTCCCATTGTGAACGTAGGTTCTACTGATGTTTTGCTCTATCCCTGTACCGTTGTTCACAGCTTGGATGAGGTGAATGTTGTGAGTCTTCCGGCTGGAGTTAGTGAAGTGCCATCTGTTGTGGCAACAGTGGCATCCCCGTCTGTCTCTGCTTCTGTTCCTGAGCAGATAGCAGCTTTGGATTTGTCTGTCTTGCCTGCTGGAGAGCAGGATAAGACCAGGAAAGACGCATTTCCTCTTCCTCGTATTGAAGAGTCTCTTGATGTTTTGACTGGCGCTCGCTGGTTTTCAACAATGGACCTTGCTAGTGGTCACAACCAGGTCCCAGTTGCAGAAGTAGACCACCTGAAAACAGCTTTCTGCACTCCATTTGGTCTTTTCGAATGGAAGCACATGCCTTTGGATTGTGTAACACCCCAAGCATTTTCCAGAGATTAATGCAGAGAATTTTTGGTGACCAGCAGTGTCAGTCTTTGTTGCTGTATCTTGACGACATCGTGGTCTTCTCTTCCACTATCGATCAGCATCTGGAGAGGTTGGAGGTGGTTCTTGGG
>JAQMYF010000010.1:798274-811205 GCA_030014195.1 Neosilurus mollespiculum | reverse complement strand
CTCGACCTGCCTTGGCCCTTCTCCGCCAATGGGACTGTCTGGTGGAGAGGAGTGGGACTTTATATCGGCAGATTTTTTGCCCTGATGGTGCTGAGGCAGTGCTTCAGGTGCTGTTACCTGCTGCTTTGAAGAAGGAGGTCTTGACCGAAGTCCATCAGCAGCATGGCCACCAAGGCGTGAAGAGAACTTTGGAGCTGCTCTGACAGCGATGCTACTGGCCAGGTATGTCCTCTGATATAGCACAGTGGTGTCAGTCTTGTGAGAGGTGCCTGTTGTTCGCACATTTATGGGGCATTTGCTGGCATTTCGGCCAAACGAAATCTTGGCGATGGACTTCAGTGTTGGAACCCACCCATAATGGAATCAAAAATGTCCTTGTGTTGACGGATGTCTTTAGCAAGTACACATTGGCCATTCCCACTCATGATCAACGCGCCTCCACTGTGGCTCATGTGGTTGTTACGGAATGGTTTTGTAAATTTGGTGTGCCTGCTCGCATTCATTTTGACCAAGGTCGTAATTTTAAAAGTTGTCTGATTCAGCAACTGTGTTGTCTTTATGGTGTCAAAATATCTCGCACCACCCCGTACCATCCAGCTGGCAATGGACAGTGTGAGCGGTTCAATCAGACCCTCCACGACTTGCTGCGTACCCTGCCTGTCTCTAGGAAGCGGGATTGGCACTCTTGTTTGCCCCAGCTTTTGTTCTGTTATAACACCACTCCCCATCAGGCGACTGGTGAAACTACATTCTTTCTCAAGTTTGGGCAAGAGCCCAGGCTTCCAGTTGACTTTTTGTTGGGAAGAGTTTCAGATCCTGTTGGTGGTGAGGTCCATGAGTGGATCCAGGAGCATCAGACTCGCTTGCAGATCACTTTTGAGGGTGCCCAGGAGAGGTTGAGGATTGCAGCAGAGCGTCGAAATAACAGTCATGACCAGCATGTGCGAGGGGCTTCACTGCAGAAGGGCCAGTTGGTGTTATTGCGTGATCTTGGGGTGAGAGGTCGTCATAAGATCCAGGACCTGTGGAATTCTGTAGTATACAGAGGCCTGACAGCACCAAAAGACAGAGGCTCGGTGTACATGATTGCCCCTGTAGACGATCTGTCAAGGGTCAAACGTGTCCATCGTACACTTTTGAAGACTAGTTCCAAGGTCTAAACCAAGCAAAAACAGCATTGGACACAGAAACAGAGTTAGCAGTCGAAACAACTCCAACTGACCGTGGAAGATGGTGTAGATTGGAGTGCTGGCCTGCAGTTGAATGGCCTGTACGACGCACCTCCAACTCAATATCAGAGGGAGCAGCTGGTAAAACAGCAACATTGGCAGAAGACCTGCATACCACCACTGCAGAATCCTCCAACATGCCTGGCATCAGAGGGCCTGACTGGCCCTGCAACCGAGGCGTGGTTTGGGTGACTGCAGCTGTTTGAATAGGAGCTGCACCAGAAACATCATGTGTCAGGACAAATAAATCACCATCACAAGAAAGCTCTTCCTCTGACCGTTGTAGGTCCAAAGGAGGGGAGAGCCAAACAGCAACACCTTCAGGAGCACCAGCACCAACCAGCATTTAAGGCTAGTTTTAATTTCCTGATCGTCGGGCCGACGATCCAAGTAGTAGGAGCAGAATGTAGCAACATAAGTGATTTGTTGGGAGCAGTTCTGCTAATGACCATCAATGAAGGTGGGGGGGGATGCTGCTATAAAAGGGGCAGCCCTTTCAGGACCCTCCTTTCTGCACACTATTGCTGCTGGTGCGTCACTTCCGGGTCCGGTGTTTAGCCTGACAAGTATGGTTACCTGCCGTTACTTCTCACGCTGCTTTCGTTTGTGGTTCATTGTGCTCACATCTTTGATTTTGAACTGAAAGCTGGTGGCCGGTGCTCTCTCTGCCTCATCTCCCCGGTGTTCATCTTTGATTAAATCAGGTAACATATTAGCATGATTAGCAACCGCTGTATCCTCATAGTAAATTACCCTGATATTGTTTTCTTACTAATAGGATTGATGATTGCAGGTGTGCCTGCTGCTTTGTCCCACTTCGCTGCTGCTTTGTCCTGCTTTGTTCTGCTTTGTCCTGCTTTGTCCGGCTTCGCGGTTGCTTTGTCCGGCTTCGCTGCTGCTTTGTCCGGCTTTGCTGCTGCTTTGTCCCGTTTTTGTTCCTGTGCTGCCTGGTTTTCATCCTCGTGCTGTTTTATTCACCTGCTGCTTTTCCCTGGATTGTTTGGGGTGGCTGTGTTCCTGCTGCTGGAGTCGCCTCTTCCACGCTGCCGTTTGCTGCTCCTAACCGCGGCTTGGTGGTGGCTCGCTGTTTGTTGCGACGCTTGGCTCCGGTGCGCGCGGTGTGTTCAGGAGCGGGGGCACTGGATGGGTTTAATTAAGAGTGAATGAGTGTATGTGTGGTATTTTTTGATTAATTTTGGATTAGTTACCTAATTTTGGTTGTTTATTGTTTTATGAGATAAGCTTAGATCAGGTTTGTTTTTTTTCTTTTATGAATATTATTATTGTGATTGTTGTTTTTGTGAATTGATTATTGATTGTCCATTTGTTTTCTTTTTAGTTGCTGGAGACTGGTGGTGTTGGTGGCTGGTGTCCTTTTTCTGTCTGCTGTGTCCTGGGAGTGGTTAACTTTACTGAGTGTCCACTTGTCCACGCGTGCTGGGTGATTTTGGTTTGTTTGGTTTATTTTGACGTTAGCCGCCATCCACTTGTCTCCAGCCTTCTCTTATTGTTTCTTTTGGATTTTATTCTTTACTGAACGCGTAGTGTAATGATTTTATAATAATTGTTAAAATAAATTGTATTTATTTTTGGTAACCACGTCTCATGCCTTTCCTTGAGCCAACGTACCCGTGTGCTTATATATAAATTCTCCAGGTGAAATTCCTGGGGTGGCTTAGTCGGTTTCTTTATTTACATTTATTTGGAATTGGGTAATTTGAGTAATCCAGTCCTTAGTATTAAAATATATGTAATGGACTTTATATTTTTTTTTCCCCTTTTTTTTTTGGCCCTCCTCCCTCACCTCGTGCCGCCACATATGCAAATTCCACATAGAAATGCCCTCACCGATCCCGGGACTTGAACACAGGACGTTCTTGCTGGGAAGCTGACATGCTTACCACTATGCCACCGTGTCATTCTTCAATAAGTGTTTTCCTGCTTTCTAGTCCTTTTTGTACAAGCAATATTTATTTAGTTGTTTACTAAGCCTGGTATATGTTACTTGTAGAGTTGTTGTATATGTCTATAATCTATATTTATTGTTTTATTAGTTTTTAAGCTGTTCGAAATTAACTGAATTAAACTAAACCATACTAAATATCTTTTAAATTTCCAAAGGATCCATTACTCCATCATTAACTAAACAGCTAAGGTTAACAAATTAGCTAGTTAATTAAGGTATTTTAAAAACAATATTATCAGGTTTTACAGGTGGTATGGTGTTGAGCACATCCGCTTTTTCAGGAAGAAGTTTTCAGTTTTGGACCCAGTGGTTTCCTCCAACAATCCAGACATGTACATCAGGCTAAATGGCTGTTCGAAATTCCTAGGTGTGAATGTGAATTGTGTGTGTTGGCCTTATGATGGATTGGGGACCTGTTCATGGTGTACTCTGCCTTCAGGTTTACTAAGTAGTGTGGACTTATGCTGCTCTCTGCTACTTCCACAGCAGTTACACTTTGCTCTGTTTAATTACAGGTGCAGGAGTGTAGGTGTGAGGACCTGGTGAGAAGTGTAACCCAGCCGGCTTCCTATATTCACTCTCATAAACACTTCAACCCTCTGAGGACACTTGTCTTACCTTTCAGCCTCCTCTGTATTCCTTTTAACACTAACACTTTATACTTTAGGGAATAGTTTTTACAGGTAAGTATTTCAGACTTACTGTACAATAATAATGCTAGTTTCCTGCATTGATGTATAACAGTCCTCAGTACATTTGGCATTAGCATTGTCTTGAAATAATCTTTTGAGAATTGGCAGAAATTAATATCAAAAGGCCAGGTATGAGTAAAAATGAAAATAAAGATAATTTCTGACCTTATGTGAAGTGCAATAGTGACTAGTAGATTGACGCACTAATAAAACAAATATTGCTAATATGTAAATAGCATGTAAATATTAAGTTATTTTATTGCAGTAATGATTTATACTTATAATGGATTTGCACAGATGAATATGGTGTAGTTAAAATAGAAGCTAGTGGATGAGTAAAATGCTCCTTGATGCTTTCTGTGTAAAATATTTAGTATTCACTCAGTGTCTTGGCTTGAGGTCAAGAAAATACAGCTTGTTATGGTGGTCTCAGGAGAAGAGATTTTTGGAGAATAATGTTTTTGCACAACTGTGTACATCTCACTCACTCACTCACTCATTTGCTGAACCTTTTAATTCTACTAGGATCACGGGGAGGCAGGAGACTATGTCAGTCGACACTGTTTGCAATTTAGAGTAGAAAATTTAACTAATGTGTCTTTGAACTCCTACACAAGCATATGGAAAACATGCAGATGCCACATGGAAACACCTCGAACAATCACAGGGCTCGAACCTAGAAATTTCATGTCATGAGGTGCCACGATGCCACTGTTACCCCGGGATAAAATAGACTCTCTCAAATCTGCTGTTAGCTAGTTAAGTCGTACCATGGGCAGTATTTTCTACCTCCTTCATTATTGTTTAGTTAAGCAGCAGGGTACCTTCATTTCCATCAGTCATGCTGAAGCAAGATGCAGAGCTCAGTTTCCCTGTGGCAATATACAACCCATAGAATTAACCCACCATTGCCCACCATAAGTATCTACATACAGTCTACCTGTGCCCATACTGCCCTGGCTATGGGAACCCCTAAGACAACACACACAGCAGTTACAGGTGAAAAATATCAGTGGCTGTCCCTTGATGCTGACATGAAAGCAATATATGTTGTCATGGTCAGTTTGTGTCACCTTGCCTTCTGCCAACTGGCATTTTATCAAAAACGTGTTTCATTGCTGGAAAATGCTGGAGGAAAATGTGATGGACCAAATGTTTTACTTTACTTAATAGTTGTATCAAGCCAGGGTGAGGATGCACATTACCTGACATTACCAGTAATGGTATAAAATAAAATGAAAAGTAATACCAACAAATAAAAATCAGTTGAGTATAATTTTGCATTTATAACACCGTATAACTGTCCAGTCGGGCAGGTGAGGCTCGTCAGCCACTGCAGCTCACCTAGGAAAAGGAAAACTCTGATTTAAAACTTCCGCTGCCTTGCGGCCATACCCACTCATGGGAAAGGCTTCGGGAGTCAATCCTGAGGAAAAATCCGGAGTGTGAGTCCCTAAGGCGGTCTGCTTCTGATCTTCAGGTCTTTCTGGCAACTCCTGCGATGCTACCATTGCCAGATGTATCGGCTCCGCCTTTCCTCTGGACCACAATGGCAGCGTGGAGAGGGGGGACCTGCTGCATGGGCAACAGCTGGTCTTTCATATCACCCTGCCCAGGCCTGTGTCATGGAGAGGACACTCTGGTGTCGCCTCATGGCGACCACAAAACACAGGAAGCAACAGTCTACATGATAACTGTCCAATGCACTGTCCAATAATAAATTATTATAATTTTAAATGTATAATGGGCTAGTGGTTAGCACATCCACCTCACAGCAACAAGAGCCTGTGTTCGAATTCTGGGGTTGATGAGGGCGTTTCTGTTTGGTGTTTGCATGTTCAGTCTGTGCTTATATGGGTTTCCTCTGGGTACTCCGGTTTCCTCACACAATCCAAAGACATGCCCTGCGATGGAATGGCAAACTGTTCAGAGTGAACAGCCTCACCGTGACCCTAAGCGGTTCAGCAAATGAGTGAGTAAGTAAGTGAGTAAATGAATTATCGAAATGTTTAATTTACTAAAGTAATTTAAATAGATTTTTTTTAAATCTAATTAAAATGTAAACATTTTGAAATAATCTAAATGAAAAAATTCAGATCATTCAGAGCATCTGTGTCAAATTGAAATGAAAACAGTTCTTCATGGTGTTTCTTCAACCTTATTCCTTTTTTGGGGTCACCTAAATTATATAATTTAATTTAGTTACCATGACTTCTAAAAGTTAAAAGCTTATATGCAACAGATTTCAACAACAGATAAAAAGATATAAACAGCTTTTCTGGTGTACATACATTTACCTAAATGTCATGAGAAATAGCTGAAGTAAACACACACTGTAACCTTTCCTCTGTTACAGTCCCTGTGGTCAGATCATACTTTATATTTCATGAGCAGAGTGACATATAATAATGAATTGCATTGTTATTGATACATTTTAAAGGTCAAATCACCTCAAGCAACATTTTGAGGTGTTTCATGATAAACATTTCCTGTTGCATAATTTTGGAAGAAACGTAAGCATTTTTAGATATTTATTCAGATATTTATTATTTATTTAGATATTTAGAGATCTCAAGCCATAACCACAACCTGGTCCTGAAATTTTCCTTCACGGCTTTGCAGAGAAAGTATGCCATGTGAGATACAATAAAGATGTGCATTATGTTAAAAGAAGATGGAAAATTAAATAGAAATAAAACATAACAAGTTAGCAGCTTATATACAACAGATATAAGCTCATCCCATAACTTGTACCTGTAAGCCCATTCATACAAAAAATTGTTGCTATAGAATTATACATTATATTTTTTTAAACATAGATACTATGGTCAAAGACATATGGACATCGGCCAGTCACACAGAATCAGGTGATTTTTGACTAGATTTCAGATTTAGCCCTCCCTTTGCCATTACAATAACCTCTACTCTAATGGAAAGCTTTCAACTTGAATTTGATTGTGGCTGTAGGAATTTTCCCATTCAGGCACAAGAGAATTTGTATACTCATGCAGTAATGTCAATAATAAACCATGAGGGCATGCTGACATTCCAGTTCATCCCAAAAAGTGAGGTCAGTGGGGTTGAGGTCAGGGCTCTGTGCAAGACACTCCACACATTACATGGCAAACCATGTCTTCATGTAGCTCTCTTGTACAAAAGATACAAAAATATTCTACTTTACACAAAAGTAAGACAAAAGAAACAAACACAACCTTTTCTAAACAAAAGCAAAGCAAAAGTAACAAAAAACTAATTTATCTAAACAAAATCAAGAACAAAGTAACATATTGCATCAACTGCTACCTGGCAATTTTAAACCACTGGTGACCACTTTGCTAACTTTGAACTTGACCTACAATTACCTTTTCTTAAACTCGTTTTAGTGTTTGGTTCCAAGTTGCTACTGTAAAAATTTGATGGTAATATCTCAAGCAGTTCTTGAGATATATGTGTGCATAGCCACAAAAAAAATACAAAAGCACAAACTGACATTAGTAAAAACGACTAATATTAATGGACAGACAGGGCTGTATACAGACACATAATTATGATAAAGGCTGTCTAGCATGTAAAAAAGCAAACTCCGGGACCTAAAGGGACTAGCACCTGAGGATAACACAGTGCTGCTGGTGGAAGGAGAGAATCGGTGTGCTGATTGGCTGGCACTGTTGCCAGTCCTACCTTATCAGTTATGGTGTGTAGATCCTCCCCTCCTGTGTAGTGTGGGTTCAGAATGAGGAAGCAAATCTGCCTCACTTAAACCAATTAATGAATCACCTGTTTTGAGTGCTGGATATAAATACAGATTGCCCTGTTTAAAAGATAATTACGAACCATTTGTGAAGCTAATAAGGTACTCTAGCACTTTTTAATTAATGGAAACGTCATTGATATAGTGAAGTTTATAGTGATATTGTTTACAGTGTTATAATATTTCATTTCTAATTTCTTTATTAAAAGCATTAGTTATAATCTAAGTACTTGTAATACCCATTAGGTTTAGGATATTACTTTATGTGTTTACTACAGTAAAAATTTAAGTCTATGTTGTTTGGGGGCATAGCCACCCTGTGACTCTGTTCTCATCAAAAAGGCTCGTAGGAAACTCAGAGGACACTTTAACAGTGTTTGCGCCAAGTGCATGTCATGTCTCATGCACATCTTGTAATTAAATTGATAAAATCTTTATTCAAAACCAGAAAAAAAAATCAGAAAACATGTCATATCAAACAAGTCTCAATAAGTTAAGTGAGTCATATCTATAAGTAGGTTGTTGAGTGCATAGTTATTTTTACAGCAGCTAAATTAACTCAATCATAAACTATATCCAAATAGCTCCCTACTGCCTACATAAGTGCATTAGATTCAGTATGAAAACTGGCTTCCACAGCCTATATACTTCTGACTAATTCACTGCTTCTGTGAATGGTCTCATATGGATATAATAAGGATTTTCACTTTGCAAAAACTCACTCTTTATTTAGTGGATTATCTCAGCTGGATACTGTTCACGTCTACATAAAAACAGCTAATGTCATCATAAAGACACTTATACTGAATATATTATCTTTGTGCACTTAGTACTGCTTGACTTTATAGAATATACCTACTGAAGTATAGACCTAGCTATTATAGATTGTAGATAAATTTCGACTTTTTTTTTATCGATGCTGAACAATTTCAAAAACAAATTCAATAAAATTCAAACTTATTTACATAGCACTTTTTACAATTGACACCTTTGCAAAGCAGCTTTACCTAATAAAAACAAATTTGATGAAAAAATGTTAACATTTCTTTTACAAACCCTACACATCCCCATTGAGCAAGCACATGGCAAAGGTGGCAAGGAAAAACTCCCTCAGTTGACATGAGGAAGAAACCTTGAGAGGACCCAGGCTCAAAAGGAAAACCGATCCTTATTTGGGTGAAACAAGATAAAAATACAAACCATGAAGCAGAAACTTCATCTTTATCTTCTTCCACTTGTTCCAGGGTCGGGTCACAGGGGCAGCAGCCTAAGCAGTGAAGTCCAGATATCCCTCTCCCCAGCCATTTCCTCCAGCTCTTCCAGGGTGGAGGAGCAGCAGTTCTACTCCAAGAACTTCTCACCCTATCTCTAAGGGAAAGCCTTGTCACCCTACGAAGGAAGCTCATTTCAGCTGTTTGTATTTGCGATTTTGTTCTTTTGGTCACTACCCAAAGCTCGTGAACAAAGGTGAGAATAGGAACGTAAATCGACTGGTAAATTGAGACCTTAGCCTTCTGGCTCAGCTCCCTCTTCACCACAACAGAATGGTACAAGCTCTGCTTTACAGCAGAGGCTGCACCGATCCACCTGTTGATCTCCCACTCTATCCTTCCCTCACTTGTGAACATGACCGAGATACTTGAACTCCTCCACTTGGGGCAGGACCTCATTCCAGACCTGGAGGGCGCATTCCACCCTTTTCTGGCTGAGAACCATGGCCTTGGACTTAGATGTGCTGATTCTCATCCCGGCCGCTGTAAACTCAGTTGCGAATCGTGAGAGCTGGAGGTCCCGTCTTGATGAAGCCAATAGGACAACATCATCCGAAAAAAACAGAGACAAGATCCTATGGTCACCAAACAAGAACCCCTCAATGCCTTGACTGCTCTTAGTAATTGTATCCATAAATATTATGAACAGAACCTGTGACAAAGGGCAGCCTTGGTGGAGTCCAACCCCCACTCTAAACAAATTCGTCATGTTGTTACCAATGCAGACCAAGCTTTGGCTCCGGCAATACAGAAACCGAACGGCCGTATAAAAAGGTCCAGTATACCATATTCCCAGAGTACACCCCACAAGATAGCCTGAGAGACACGGTTGAAAGTCTTCTCCAAGCCCATAAAACACATGTGGGTAGGTTGGCAAACAACATTCCCAGTTGAACTGAGCATCTCCCGTTATTTCCATTGTAAACAGTGTTTGTGGAGTACTGCTTCCCCCTCCTGAGGTGTCAGATGGTGGTCCAGAACCTTTTCGAGGCCAAACGATAGTCTTTTTCCAGGCCCTCACCAAATTCCTCCAACACCCAAGAACGACAGCGCGGTCTGCTGCATGTTTGGCCTGTCGCTACCTATCCGCTGCCTTGGGAGGCTCCCAGGCCAGATGGACCCGATAGGTCTCCTTCTTCTATGACACCCCCACCTCATCACGGGTGTGGTTCAGGGGTTGCTAGGCACCAATGACCTTATGGCCACAGCTCCGGGCTGCCGCCTCAATAATAGAGACACGGAACATGGCCAATTTGGACTCTTTGTCCCCGGCCTCCATTGGGATGTGTCTGTAGGTCTGGGCAGCTTCCCCCTTCATCCAAACTCACTTATCACTTGTAAGGACAATTCATGTTCTTTTGAAGATATCTGTGGAGGGTGATTGGTAACTTGCTCTCCTCAGGTGATTTACCAGGCTGTCTCTGTTGGGGGGTAGGGTGCTGTCGATTTTACACCAAAGATCTTTTCTCTGGCACTGTCAACCAATTACTCACCAGTTGTTCCATAAAGGGAGAATACAAATTTCTTGACAGCTGGTAGGATGGTTTCATCTACAGCCCAATTTCTGCTAAGATCCTGGAATTACTGTTGAAACTCCACGTTTTGTCATCAATTGGAATGCCTCGGCTTTTCCCTGGCCCCTGAAGGCACTTGTGCTGTCGCACCCAGTAAAAGAGTGGATTCCTTTGAGGGCTTTAGAAACTACTTCGCCTAGATTTTCCAGCATTTTGTCCAAGTTGATCATGCAGCTGTCACTCTATGGTCCAATGAACAGGAATAATTATGGGATCAATCTTGAATAGGCAACAGCTGCCACAAAGACATTGGTGTCCTGACTGTGAATGAAGACACTGGAAATGCCTGCGTTCGATGCATGTTTTGCATGGAGCAACATTCTTGTGTCAGCGCCTTCATGGTTGTTGGATAGCTCGTATATTTCCAGTACATCCAGGACTCCACCAGTATTCTTCAGCCTCTGACAAATGCTCTTGTGTCCAATGTACACTTCTGCACCCTGAAGCTTCTCGGGGGCAACATCTCTTCTTTGCTGGTAGAAGAATTCGACCAATTCTTCTTTGTTTTCACCACATCTCAGGAACTCGTCGTGGTGTTTTCTGGTCTAGACCCATGATCTTGATCCTTTGTAATCCAGCTGAAGCCTGTTTCTCTCGTTCATTGCCTTTGATACTTTGTTTGGGATAATGATCAGGTATACAGTCAATTCTCTCTGCTCCATGTTTCTTGGCAACGGACATAAGCCTGTCCAGCAGCTTATCTTCCGGCTTCCCAAAGGTTGATGGAATGTCATTGGCCATCAGTGTATCAGTGCCATTCCATCCAAAATCCAGGCAGAAGATTCACTTCCTGGTTGGTCTGTTTCATCAGGCGGGTGAAGACCAATGATATGCCTGCGCAGGGCTGCTTTGTCTGTCTTTGCTAGGTGCAATTCCTAATTTCCTTCTTCAGCAGCCCTGATAAACATCAGGAAGTGGCCAACCATAGTGAGGTATGAGTACCAATACTCAAACATGGGACTTTCCTGACACCTTTGGTCCATGAATTCACTCAGATCCTTCAACAGCCCAGTGAAGTAGTCACAAAGGCATATATCATGGAACTCCTCATGGGGAAAGACAGCGTATAGCTCAAGCTCTGCATTTCGTACTTCAGTGGTCTTCGTCTCTGTCAATGAATCTAGATATGCTTCTCAAAGTAACCTCTGCAATGCTTCATAGAAAAGCTTGTGGGCACGAACACTGTGATTATAATGGTTTCCTGTCAATACTCCATTCATGGATCCCTGAGCAATTACACCTAATTCCACCATGATGTCTTGAATTCCCGAGTCTTTAAACCTCTTGCCAAGGACAGAAAGGTATACCTATGCAGTATGAAACTGTCCTGAGGAGATGACTAGGCAGTCCTGACGACCTGATTTGAAAATTGTATTTGCTGTGCTTTGCAGTAGATAGCTTGATCAAATACGAGGGTGACGGTGATCCAGTTGATGAGCCCTCTGTTCCTCAGTGCATGTCACCACAGTGGAGTCTTCCTAGAACTGTTTTGGTCCCACTTTCTTCCCCCTATAATATTCTACAAGATTCTTTTCCTGGGTACCAATCATTCTGCAGCGTGATTTCGGCAGGGTGATTTAAGTACCGGTACCGCATTGTGCTTGGTCCTGATGGCATTGGATTGCTATTCCATTCATGTTATGGGTTGTCCCTGCCCCACTAAGTGTCTCCTCTCCAAAATCATTGTTTTTCTATGCAAGTGTTGTTGGTACACCCTCGATACTCTCAGGAGGGCCAACATTTAGCAAAGCCTGCTTTTCTGCCAACGCTGTGTCATATTCCAGCACTTTCATGTGGGATACTGAATGTGCCAAACCATTCATAAATCCTATGATTTAAAATGAACCAGTCAGATGACAAAAGGTCCCTAATGCAATGATGTTTAGGAATATCTTTTTCCTTTGGAGGCAAGATATACAATGTCCTGTGATATTGAGACAATCTTGCATTGCACATCATATTCTCCAACTGAAATAAATTCCTCAAACTTAACATCATCCGTTTCACCAACCAACCATGCCAGAAAATTGTGTAGATTGTCTGGGACAAATGCTTTGACTGCCTCCTCATCTAGGAATTTGAAACTGGGTGGCCAA
Organism: Neosilurus mollespiculum; assembly: GCA_030014195.1. Lineage (NCBI taxonomy): Eukaryota > Metazoa > Chordata > Actinopteri > Siluriformes > Plotosidae > Neosilurus > Neosilurus mollespiculum. The sequence continues at coordinate 798,626 of JAQMYF010000010.1, read as the reverse complement.
GGTCCATACTGACTGGGAACTTCAGAGATGATGCTATGCATGAACATTGCTGATTTGTACAGGTTTCTGACGGATTTGTGTGAAAAATGGTTTCTATCTTTACTGTCTGCTTGAACTAGTTCACAAAGATTGCAAGACCTGTTCTTCAGGAAGACAAGGTATGGATACTTCCGCTGCAGACGATGCTTCAGCAGGCAGATTTCGTAATGAGGGGTGACTCTTGATCTTGGTCTTCACTCATTATATAGTCCAAGTACATTGCAGTTAACTTATCCATACATATGTGACCCAGTCTGGCAAAATGAGTCACAGTGACCAAAAATTCAAAATTGAGTTAGCCATACCATTTAAA
>JAQMYF010000010.1:711530-733019 GCA_030014195.1 Neosilurus mollespiculum | reverse complement strand
ATATATATATATATATATATAGTTATTATCATTAGTATTATTATTATTGTTATTATAAAAGTTATTAGAAATTATTAGAAAAGTGAGAGAGGCTATCAAAAGGCCTATGGCAACTTTGAAGCAGTTGCAGGATTTATTTTGGCAAAGGGTTAGGCATTGTGTTTGTGTGACAACAATATCGTAAGTGCTCCACAAATGTGCCTTATATGGGAGGGTTGCAAGTAAAAAGCCTCTTCTCAAAAAGGTCACATCAAGTCTTAATTAGGGTTTGCCAAAACGCAGCTTGAAAATTCTGAAGCCAAAAATAAAATGGTGTCTTAGTATTTTGCATAAAGCCAGCACACTTTACCATGGTACAAAATACACTCAAATCCTTACGGAAAACCTGCTGCCTTCTGCCAGAAAGTTGTCAATGGGGAAAGGTTCATCTTCACATGATAATGTTGGAATGGCTGAAGGAGAAAAAGGTGAATGTCCTTGCATGACCTGGTCAGAGCCCAGACTTAAACACTAGTGAAAATCTGTGGAATGACTTGAAGACTGCAGCCCACCAACAGTCACCATCCAATCTGACTGAGCTTGAACAGTTCCATAAAGGACAGTCGGAAAATATAGCACACTGTAGATGTGCAAAGTTGTTAGAAAAGTATCCCAACAGACTCAAGACTGCAATCAAAGCAAAAGGTGGTTCCATAAGTATTAACACATAGGTGGAGTAATCCTTTAACCATCTCCGTAACCCTGCCTTTTTTCTGAACAATTGATATAATATCTTTCACTTGGTTGTTTTAAGCAGCTTTGAGTAAATAGAGCTGGAATAAAATTGTGTCTGTCTTCCATTCGGGCTACAAAGTAAAGGGTTTTTTTTGTTTTGTTTTGTTTTGTTTTGGTTTTTTTTTTTTGGTTTTTTTTTGGGGGGGGGGGTCTATACCCACTGTAGTTACCTAGAAAGCATCATTTAGTCATAAACACACCTGTATGAGCATCATAATCTGAGCAACATAGTAACATACAGTATGTATGTAATTACAGTATGGCTGCAATAAAAAATAAAAAACTTTATAAATGTAAAAGATGACGACACTCTGGGTTCTGGTATGAACTGATATCAAATACAGTATGTGAATATAGCAGCTTGATAGACGTTAGACCTTGATAAAATACAAGTTTCATGTTTACTTTGAGTAATTTATTATTTGTATTTCTTCAGTCATTTAATAGCGAAATTCAGGGTCTGTAGAGATTAATGTACTATTCACTGACTTTTTAAAGAGGTCAAACCTTTGACATGCATGAGATATGCATATCTTTTGAATTTCATCCTATTTGAACATTATGTGAGCATTTCAACTAAATACTGCCTGGGCACTTAAATCATGGCATCTTTATCTCCACAAAGAAGCAAAAAAGTGCATTGTGTTGCACTGCATCCTCACAGTGACCAAGGTCTTAAGCTGAACCATTTCAATAGTTTTATCTGTGTTTCCCTGGGAACGCTTTTTTTTTCTTCATCAACAAGTACAATGCCTTCGTCTCCATGCTTGAGCATTGAATTTCTGATTGCTTTTTTTGCACGACTGCACAATTTTCCTGATTGTTCCTGAGCAAGCTAACAGATCCCATCTGTAGGTGTGCATCAGGAATCAGGCTATCGGATAATGTCGACTGGGGCTAAGAAGGTTAGAGCCTTGTCAGTCATGTCTTTTTATTCTCAGCCTGTACAGCTGTCAGTCCAAATGGGGACAAGAATAAAAAGTATCAAATATTAAAATTTGAAAGTTGAACATTTACACCCCAATAATTCGCACCAGTGCCATCAGTTGCCACTGTGTTATGTAAGAACAATGTCTGGCAAATGGAGTGCTTGTGAGTGGCACATGCTGGCAGTTTAGGCTTGTGACCTACTGAGACACAGTCACTGTAAAACACACTTCCCCTGCCACTCATTAGTCATAATGGCCTAATGGCCAATGTAGTGCTATACTTTCTTACTTTGTCCTGGAATTGAGGGAGGACTAAGGAGGAGTGAGCTGAGAAAAGGAAGCTGACAGTCTGTTCAGTCACTTTTAATTAGACAATTAGTTCATTGTCATTTTATGACATTTGAGATTGGCCCAGAAAGCACTATTACAAATGGGCTAGGGGTGGAGCTGAGGGGAACACATTAACCCTGTGTTCTCTGACCAAACACAAATTCATTCCCGCAGGAAGGCTCGGGTGCTCTCCGTCTGTATTATTTCCTGGTCAGATTGCACACTTGACCTGTTTTTTTGGCCCACTATTGATCTTGAAGCATTACAGCAATATTAGGATGAGGTGGGAGACTTTTCTGAGTGAAAGCTCCAATAAGCTTGTTTTGTCCCCTCTTCCTACTTCATGTGGCTTTGTTGACTTTGTGTTCCTCTGGTCAATAAAAATAAATTCCTTCGTGAGTGTCTCTGAAATATTGCCTTGTCACGCAGGATCCTCTTCAGACATAGATAGGGGGATGGAGCATTAATCAAATAAAGGCGATCTCATTTCAATCAGACCTTGCAATCCTGTGTATCTTGGATCCTGGCAGCTTGTGTGGACAGCTTTAACCTGTTACAAGTCAAGTTCCTATAGCCTAGAGCCACGCTGTCAATCCTGATGTCAGTCATTTGTCTGTTCACTCATTTCGGGGGTTTTTTTTTTCTTGTTTTTCGGTGCCAATGCTCTTTTTATGTGGCAGACACACAGCGAAAGCTCTCTGTCTCCATGTGCATTAGGTGGTCTTTAACATGAATTATTGATTTGACTTTACTGATCACCAAGTCCACAGCTCCTGGCCTCACAGCACTATGGGCAAAGAGCTTTCAAACAACAGCCTGGCTGCGAAGGACTGTGCTGTAAAACTTTGCCATCATTTCTTTTGCACTATTAATCCAAAGGTAACATTTTTGGACTGTTTCCCTGTATGACAGTTTTACAGGCTGATATATTTATACAAAGCTTTTAGTAATGTTTCATTTATTATTAAACTTGACACATGCCCTTTGCATTTAAAGTGAAGAATAAATATAGCTTGTATTATCTTTCTGTGTCTGTTCTTTGACAGGGTTTATTTAAACCTTATTTAAACCTTATTTGCAAATGTATCCATACAAGTCAAAGAACTGTTCTGCTCAACAAATTGATCAGTATAGGGAGGGATTTTATTACCATATTAGGCTGAGGCAAGGCCATGTGCCCTATAGTGATGTCAGAACTTATGACATCACCTCCGCAATCTGTTTGGCGATGTGGATCGAATCATCATTTCATGTAGTTGAGTCATGGGGACAAAAGATCAAGTGGCATTACATCCGAGTCTAAATTAGGATGGATGAATGTATGCTGACAGAGCAAATCTTTATGACTCTTCCAGTTATGGTAATTGGGTTGACACACAAATAATGTGATGTACAGTATGTATCATTACAGTTACATCATATAGTTAAACAACATGATACACTGATAATACCTGGCAGTAAAAAAAAGTGAATGTTTATAGGGGATAAATAATAATAACTATTAAAAAGACGACATCGTAGATTTTAAACCCTTTTGTTAAGAAAAGTCACAGTGAAATCACTCACTCACTCATTTGCCAAACCACTTAATCATATTAGGGTTGTAGGGAGGCTGGTGTGTAACTCAACCAACACTGGGCACACCGAGTGGAAGGAAACTCATGGAAGTCTGAGGAGAACATACAGTGCTTGAGCCCAGGACTCCAACCCAGGACCTTCTTACTGTGAGGTGGACGTACAAACTACTACACCACCATGCTGCCACACTGAAACCAAACTTTGCTTAATATCTCACGAACATAAAAAAAAGATAAATGTAATAAATACAAGATACTCCAACTCCAAATAAAGTCTAATTTATAAGTATTACCTAATTTATTACATTACCCCTAGTGCTAATATAGAGGTGGCGTAATATAAAAGACTACTGAGATTTTAAAAGTTAAGCATAACAATTAAATTAAATCACATTAAAATACTAATTATTAATAAGGGAAGTACACCTAGAAGGGAGGCTGCAACTTACATCAAGCACTTTATGTTCAAGTGACATTTCACTCTCACTGCGTGAATCATCCACATGCGCATTAAACAGATATTTAGGTAGGATTTGAGTTTGAGGGATTGCAGTCTCTCTCAAACACAACCACGTAATTAAACCAACAGAGACGAGAAGCGTCACATCATTCCAACGCTCAAGGTTATCCTTTTATCTGATGTGTGAAAGCAGAGAGAAGTCTTAGTGAGTTTGACAAGTCATAATGAGTTTTTAAAGCGCTGTAGTGTGGCATGACATGGTGGGTCAACTGATGGAGCAAAAAGCAAGTAAGGGGGGCAGGGGGGGGGGATTGAGGCAGAAAACAAACCATGTGGGAAACCGGCCAAGTCATGAAGAAATTAATAAATTAAAAGGCATGCTACCAAAACAGTTATATAGTAAATATATATATATATATATATATATATATATATATATATATATATATCATTTGACAGACATTTAAATGAAATTAAAGCATTAAACTTAGTCACCTTGGTAAGTAATGGTTAACCTATTATATCCTAAATATGCAAACAACCATCAGCCGTCTCCAAAAGCACTGGGTAGTTACAAGCTGGTTTGATTCACTGATGGTAAAGAAGAGTGGACAGAGTCAGCCCGTTGGGGCTACTTCCTGTTGAGCCTCTCTGTGACATGTTTGTCTACTGCACAACAAAAGCTTTAATTTTGATAACATAAGGCAAAAGATGTCTGCTTTATTGTCTACAAAAATTCTTCTGGCTCACTTTTTAACTTTGAACATTACTTGGAAATCTTTTTGCAAGCGCAGCTGATTTTGGTGAGTGTTCTGATTCACTGTGCTCTTTAAGATGTGCTACTTTTAGAACAGTTCCTTCGTTTCTCTAGAAAGGAACTAACAACTATTCAGAAGTTTAGTTATTTCATGTCAAAATAAGCTGAAAGTGAATGGAACTCATTGGAAGGCTAAAGCGAACTGAGCATTCTTGTTGGTGCTACACATTCTTACCCATGCAAATTATCTGTGTATAAAAATACTTTGGCATGGAGGGTCATGGTGGGGAACTTTTTAAATTTAGTTCTGTGTTCCCTCACAACAGATCAAACCATAACCTTACTGCGACCCAGTCACTTCCCAGGCATATTAAATTAAACATGAAATACAGAGTTACCTCTTGGAAATAAAATGGCCACACTGCCTGTCTGAAACCATTTGCTTACTCATGTATGCGAGTGTCAGTGACCCTGCACTGGGTCCAGTGATATTAATAAACATCGCCATCTTGAGGCAAGCAAGCAGGCAAAATGCATGATCGCTGACTTTTCCACTTGTTGCATTGCCAAGTTATCACACTTGCACAAGCTCGCTCCTCTGGTCATGTGGTCTTATTATTGTTATTGTTATTGTAAACACACGCAGAACAAAATAAAAGGGGGTGAAACAGGTGAATAAGAGATAGTAAGCCTGTGAGCCGGCATGGTTTCACCAGGAAACCTTTGTATTCAGTCAAAATGATCTAATAATGGTATAAGTTAAAACCCATACTGTAGGCAATTTAGGAGTGAATGTTCACATTAAATTGTAAGGGAAGGCAAACGTAGCTCAAAAAATACCAGGTGAAACTCGAAAAATTGGAATATCTTGAAAAGTTTGTTTATTTCAGTAATTCAACTTAAAAAGGTGAAACTAATATATTATAAAAACTCATTACATGAAAAGTTAAATATTTCCAGTCTTTATTTGTTATAATTTTCATGATTACGGCTTTTTTCATGAAAACCCCAAATCCAAAATCTCTGAAAATTAGAATATTGTGAAAAGGTTCAATGTTGTAGGCTCAAAGTGTCACACTCTAGTCAGCTCCAAAAACCAATCCAAAACGCATGCAAATGGTTCGTAAGCCTTTAAATGGTCTCTCAGTCTGGTTCAGTAGAATTCACAATCATGGGGAAGACTGCCGACCTGACAGTTGTGCAGAAAACCATCATTGACGCCTTCCACAAGGAGGGAAAGCCTCAAAAGGTAATTGCAAAAGAAGGTGGATGTTCTCAAAGTGCTGTATCAAAGCACATTAATAGAAAGTTAAGTGGAAGGGAAAGTGTGGAAGAAAAAGGTGCTCAAGCAGCAGGGATGACCGCAGACCGGAGAGGATTGTCAGGAAAAGGCCATTCAGAAGTGTGGGGGAGCTTCACAAGGAGTGGACTGAGGCTGGAGTTACTGCATCAAGAGCCACCACACACAGACGGATCCTGGACTTGGGCTTCAATTGTCGTATTCCTCTTGTCAAGCCGCTCCTGAACATCAAACAATGTCAGAAGCGTCTTACCCGGGCTAAAGAAAAAAAGAGCTGGTCTGTTGCTCAGTGGTCCAAAGTCCTCTTTTCTGATGAGAGTAAATTTTGCATCTCATTTGGAAACCAAGGTCCCAGAGTCTGGAAGAAGAATGTAGAGGCACACAATACAAGATGCTTGAAGTCCAGGGTGAACTTTCCACAGTCTGTGTTTATTTGGAGAGCCATGTCATCTGCTGGTGTTGGTCCACTGTGCTTTATTAAGTCCGGAGTCAATGCAGCCGTCTACCATGACATTTTAGAGCACTTCATGCTTCCTTCAGCAGACAAGCTTTATGCAGGACTTGGCACCTGCCCACACTGCCAAAAGTACCAAAACCTGGTTCAATGACAGCGGGATTACTGTGCTGGATTGGATTTTTTTTCAAGAGCGATGTATGCGTACACAGAATGACAAGACTGTATACAGGACTATACAAAGTGCAAATACAAGACAGTGTGAGACAAATAAATAAACACAAACACTCAAAGAAAAGAAGAAACAGGACAGTTAACGGAGCAGTATTTTAAGGAAAAAAACAGTGTGTGTAGATGATAGAGGGAGATAAAGTGTAGTAACAAGAACAGAAGTAAAATGTGTCTTGTAGCAGCAAAAAGTTTAAAATGTAACCTTTGTCCTTTCCACACCTTATTATTCATGAATTCATATTAAAGCATATTGCTGGGAAACCACTATGAATCATTCAGTAACTACAGTGAAAACAACAGGAAGACCTTCTGTTGATATGTTCTCCACTCTGGCCACCATGAAGCAACAAGAATTATAATAGAGAGGGTCCTGGGTTTGAGTCCCGGGCTCAGGCATATCTGTGTGGAGTTTGTTCTTCCTGTGATTGCGTGAGTTTCCTCCGGGTACTTTGTTTTCCTTCCACAGTCCAGACATGCACATTAGGTTAACTGGCTGTTGCAAATTAACCCAAAATGAGTGTGAATGGTTGTGTGTGTGTGTGTGTGTGTGTGTGTGTGTGTGTGTGTGTGTGTGTGTTGGCCCTGTGATGGTTTGGAGAGCTATTTAGGCTGTACTCAGCCTTCACCCAGTGTCAGCTGAGATAAGCTCCATCCTTCCTGCGTCCCTAATAGGATTAAGTGTTTTGGCCAAAGAATGAGTGAGTTAGAGAGTAAATAAGCATGCAAGGAGTAGTTTAGATTTTTATTTAACTTTTAGAACATAATTTAGCAAAAGTTGCATTCCGTCTCTTAGACAATGGACCGAATGTGACACTGAGATATTAATGAACTGTAGTCGTGTAACACCGATGACACATGACAGAAAAAACCTAATCAAAAAAACAGCACACAAACTAAATGATTCATTATGCTTTGTTCTAGCTGCTAATCTGCTCAGTACAAGTCATTATCTCTTTTGTCCGGCACTGTGGCACAACCTGAGTAGAAGTCCGTGCCCTTTGCTGATCTTGTTATAATCGAGGGATCTTATAGATTCAGCTGATCTATACAATTTGTCCAGTGTGTGACAAAGACCGTCCCTCCTGTGCATGATTTCAGCTCATTAACATTTTAGGTGATGCGTCCATCATGACCCTAATCAAATATTCTGGAGTAAGGCTTATGAGCATATTAACATTTTGAAGTCATTAAACCGCAGTACCCAAAATGACAGCTAGCTTGTGTGTGTGTGTGTGAGTGTGTGTGTGTGTGTGTGTGTGTGTGTGTGTGTGTGTGTGTGTGTATTTCTCAGCTTGTTCAGAACAAGACAGTAAGTACACATTTCTTGTGTAGGTGAAAGTGTTATTTTTCTGTGTGGAAAGCCAGGCTTGGTGTTATTAGAAAAAGCACTTCATTATTATATTTAACTGACAATTACACACTATAAATGTTCTTTTATATAAAGTGTACCACTAATTATGTACAGTGTATTTTGATGTGAAGGCTGCTTTAAAATGTTGCATTTTATTCCAATTAAAAAGATAATTGCATTTTTTTCCTCAGAAAAAATGCTTATGCGTTTCGTAGCTTTTAAATAACTTTGTTGCACAAAATTCAAGTTTCTAAAGTAAACTACAATTATAAAATATCCTTTAAAGGACTACAATCATTTCAAACATTCTAATGTACCATTAAAGCAATAATAAGCAATTACTGAATGAGACAGTATGATAAGGAGAACTATTCTGTCGCAGGGATGTTATCTTCTCCAAGACCGAATAAAGGAAGTTGTCATAAAAAAGCTGAATTCTAGAATTATTATATTATTCATTCAAAGTTACTCATGTTACTATGTTGGCGTACCAGTCGTGCAATAATTGTTCAACTTATCCCATGGCAATGATGCAATACCAAGAATAATTTGATGGCTTCCACCAATCAGCAATGAGAAAATATCCTGACTGAATAATAACATGAATTAGTATAAACTACACAGGAATGGTGTGATTTGATTGGTCTGCTATCTCGGTATTGAAAAGCAATAATCAATAAATCTATAAAATCTTGATTTAGTTTTCTTTTTATGTTCCAGTACAGCATATAATAAAGCAATTGTTCGTTCCATTTCTGGGCCTATTCAGAGTCATCCACCTCACCTGTGAATAGTTAATTATCCCGTGAAAACAAACTAATCAGATCATGCTATTCCCATGCAGTCTATATTAAAGCAATATAGCCTAATATGTTCTTGTACCTTCAGCCGAATCTGACTCTACTCTTATAGAGATTTCTTGGCAGATTTTTTACAGAGTAGGTTGCCAGGTTGCCAGGTCTTTCCTTAACCCTCCACCTGGCTTCCCAAACAGTCTCCCATCCAAGTAATTACCATTAAATTTACATTTGTGGCATTTGGGAGATGCCCCTATCCAAAGCAACTTGCATTTTTTATCTGACTTGTACAACTGAGCAAGTGAGGGTTAAAGGCCTTGCTTAAGGGCCCAACAGTGGCAGCTTGGTGGTACTGGGGCTTGAACCGCCAATGCTTTGATTAGAAACCCAGAGCTTGAGTCACCGGCGCCTACTAGGCCTGACCCTTCTTAGCTTCATAGGATCAGAAAGGATCGAGCGTTTACAGGGTGGTATAAACATACTTCATAATTCACACAGTACAATAACCTGGTTTCAAACCTGTCCCATTAACAGAAGGTGCGAGAGGTGATGACACACCTTAAATGGGCTGCCAGTCCATCAGGGCACCATGTATACACATTCACACACTTATTCCGACTTAAGTATAAATCAGATTATATAAAACTGAATTGAATTGAATTCCTACTTAAGGGAAATTTAAACATGCTAGTCCACCTAGTCCAGGCTAGATGCGAGAAAACCTGGAGAACCCAGAGGTCATGCAGAGAACTCCAGATATACAATATAAGACCATTTTCAAATAAAAAATGAAGCACGTTCCATGTTGTATGTGGCTTTGGGATGTAAATTAGACTTAGACTTAAACTTAGCTTTATTTATCATTCAGATATACAGGTGTATACAGAACGAAATGTCGTTGCATTTGCTCGCTACAGTATAAGAGATGAAAAATGATTGGCATGAATATATGAAATTGACATGAATATATGAAATATAGACAGTATTTATATTTAAAAAAAACATATATAGTATTATATAAATATATAATAAGAAGCAATGTTCACAGCATAAAACATTCATTCATTCATTCATTTATTCATTCATACGCTGAACCGTTTTATCCTACCAGGGTCGCAGGGAGGTTGAAGCATATCTCAGCCGACACTGGGTGAAGACTGGATACATTCTGAACAATTTGCCTGTCCATCACAGGGCTAACATACACACAACCAATCCCACTCACATTCATATCTAGAGGTAATTTGGAACAGCCAATTAGCCTAATGCTCATGTCTTTGGACTGTGGGAGGAAACCGGAGTACCCGGAGGAAACCCTCGCAAGCACAGGGAGAACATGCCAACCCTCATCGAGCCCAGTACCCACGACTACGCCACTGTGCCACCACCACTTTGTGATGTAAGCTTTGATTGCATTTAGCAAGCATGATGAAATGTTTGTGAAGCCCTTATTTATTTATTTTTACTTATAACCTATACCAGCTCTTAATATCTGCATGAAACCCCACGGGGGACAATGGGAGAGAGTGTGGCCGCAGGGAGAGAGAGAGAGTAGCTCTGTTCCCTGTGAAAAGCACAAAGCGTCCGGTGAAGTGGGGGCGAGGCACCGCGAGGAGGAGGAGGAGGAGGAGGAGGATTTCACACAAACAGCAGAACAATGAAACACGTTTGCGCCGGCGGTGCCGCAGAAGCACGTGAGCTCTTTGGGTCTGCAGGCCGATCTGTGGCGCCGAGTCACGGCCAAGAGGCGACACGCTGTCGGCGGGGAGCGAGCAGCAGCACACACGCTGAGATGACGGTGACTCAGAAGCGCGTCAGCGTGCCGGCGATGTGCCACGGCCAGAGCGCGCCTGGGGAGACGCGAGCTCACACGCGCGCACCTGCCTCACCATTCCTCACCAGCTCACCAGTTACCTATGAGTTCCATAATGATTCACCTTTGTACTGTTGTACTGAGGATGCTACCATTAATACATAACAAGTGTGCTTCTTTTATAGCCTATTACTTCCTACAGTAAGTAAACCACTTCAGAATTAATATTTCTAGTATAAATAAATCATCTAAAAACCAGTATGCCAGAGTCGCACTATTTCTACATAATGCTGTTGAACCCATTCAGATTTCTTATACAATATTTTGATATACACTATAAAGCCAAACAGGCGAAAGTATGGAATGATGGCCGCAAATAAAGAAGTTCCTGTGTAGCGTGGGTTTTCTCTGGGTGCTCTGGTTTCCTCCCACAGTCCAAAGACATGCACATTAGGCTAATTGGCTGTCCTAAATTGCCCTTAGGTGTGAGTGTAAATGGCTGTGTATGTTGGCCCTGCGATGGACTAGCCCAGAGCTGGCTGAGATAAGCTCCAGCCTCCCTGAGACCGTAGTAGGATTAATTGTTTTTGACAAATCAGTGAAGATACAGCCAAACCTTTATAGACATCCGACCATCACTCCCATGTGTGGACCTTCTCTGAACTGCTACCGCAACGTTTGAAGCACAGAATTGTACAGTAAGGCTTTAATGGAAGTAAGGAGCCCAAGCATGTTCATTATAATGTCCCTGTATGGTTTAAGAACTCGGGTGTTCTGCACAAAGCCTAAATCAAAACCCCACTGAACAACTCTGAGATGAACCGGAACATTGACTGTACCCCAGACATTCTCTGATAGTAGTGCCTGACCTCATCTGTGCTCTTCCAGCTGAATGAGCACAAATCCTGCAGCCACAGTAAATCTAGTGCATAGCCTTCCCAGAAGAGTGGAGCTTATTAAAACAGCCGAGGTGGGTTAAATTTGGAATCGGATGTTCAATAAGCCCATATGAATGTGATGGTCAGAGGTGCACATACTTTCAGCCATATGGTGTAATGTTGGGGTACTATTCTGTCGTCATTTTGGTATTTTTCTCCACACCTTTGTCTCCACATCAGGTTTCCATGTATTTCAGCTCGATTTAAAATTCACCCCATGTCCAAGCCACATATTGAATTATAAATGGAATAAACTATTCACTTCACGGCACAAGTCCACATTCTCAATATCCCCAGCCCTAGACCTGGTTACACCAGGATCAGTATTGCTCTAGAATAACAAATTCACCTGTCGCTTTGCTCTTCTTCTTCATCTCTGTGTGTCCTGAAGGAAACGAGGCCTACAGCGTCCTATAGAGCTCGACTACTTTGCAAAAAGTGGAGATAGGTCCGGTTAATTCTCAGCCCACATACTGTCGAGGCAGTAAGCCGTGTTTCTTCATTAGGTCAGAGTTTATACAGACAGTCCTTCATTTAAAGAGGTTCTCTCATTATTTTCATGATCTGTTGCTTCCTAGGGGATAAAAACAGCAGTTTGTTTCCATCAACCTGTCCATATAAATGAATCCAAACAGTGTGGGGGAAACAACAACAACAACAACAAAGTAACAGGACTATTTCAGAGGATAAATGATCTGTAGGAATTCCCTAGTACTAGGAATTCCTATAATAAATACACTATTCAAAATTAAAATAAGATTATATCCTGCCTTTTATATCAATGCAGTTCATCACATTTTGTGGAGTCACACATTTTATATCTTTCTTGCTCATAATTATAACCTAATTATTAGCACGAATGCCAAACAAATGTGTAGTGGCACAGCATCCTGGTGTCTCACCCAGGCCTTCCATTTTTGCGCAGTGGAAACAGTAATATCAGTAACAGTCCATGTTGCAGTAGGAAATGCCGGGGCTCGTTAACGGAATCAATTAGCGGCTCTGCGCGCTTTTATTCGTGTAACATCACTGCCCTCTGCTGGCGGACAGGCGCTATTAACAGCCCGTATATAAACGCGCGGATTTACATTCAGACTGATTTATGCTTTCCGCATCGTGGGTCGATGGAATTACAAATATCATATTTGTGAAATGTTTTGCAATTAAAATGCATCTTATTCACTTTGCCACTTTTGATTCTCAATGAGGATATAAAAAAGAAGTTATTTATGAATAAAAGTACAGGTGACCTGTTGCAGAAATTGGAAATGAGCAAGAAGGTCCTGGGTTCGAGTCCCTGCTCGGCGAGGGCCTCGAACCCAGGACCTTCTTGCTGTGAGCGAGATGTGCTACCCAGTAGACAGTGTTGCTGAATATCAGGAGCAAACACAGGGCATCAGTTAATGAAGGGTCAGTTTCTCAGTGAGCCACAGGCTACAGATGTCATCTGATTCATTGTCATTGCAGTTTTTCATGTCTGAGTCAAACTGAGTCAAACAGATGCATTTCCGCCTACACTCGACCTCTCTACAAATGTGTCCATGTCCACAATAATTTCATGCAGCATCCCCAAAAAAAAGTTCACAGCACGCGCACTCCCGTTGATTGGCAGCCGCGCAGGGACCTGGTGCACGGGCGTGTCTATTGGTATGACGTCATTTTCCCCGACGCGTCAAGTATGAAGCCTCGTTTAGATTGGACTCTTCACAGTTTCCTCAGCAGCTATAGTCACGGGGGAAAAACAAGTACATCACATGGAAATGTATCCTTTATTTGAACGAGCAAGCATTTTACCCAAATACAGTGTCCACGGATTAAAGGGATATTCTGAAAAAAAGGAAAATTAGACTTTTCAATCATTTATCCAACAACAAAAGCCTATCTCAGCCACACTGGGCGAAGGCAAGGTACTCCCTGAACAGCTCGCCCAGCCATCGCAGGGCAACACACACAACCATTCACACTCACACCCAGGGGAAGTATGGAACAGCCAATTAGCCTAATGTGCATATTTTTGGACTGTGGGAGAAAAACAGACCACCCAGAGGAAACCCACGCAGGCACAAGGAGTACATTCAATCTCCACACAGCTACACCCAAGCCCAGGCATCAAACCCAGGACCTTCTTGCTGTGAGGCAGACATTCTCACCACTACGCCACCATACCACCCAGAAAAATATCTACATAGGTAATATTCATTTATGAAAAAGTACGTCCATCCTTGGTTTGAGAAGCTAGTGGTCATAGAGCAACAATAAATTCTTGCTTTTGTATGTGTTTGCCATTCGCTAACATCAGCTTGCAGATTCCAGATGTTACAGGATTTTTTTTCTCATGTCCTTCCCTTTTCAAATCCTCCAACAATATTTTAATGGGGTTCAAATCTGAGCTTTTACTATGCTATTCCCTAACCCTAAATGTATTCTTTTTGAGCCATATGAGCCTTGTTGGATTTGCTAGTGTACTTCAAAGTATCATTGTCCTGTTTTATGGTCCTTTTCCAGGTTTGTTTTTTGTTTTTTTATGATTATATTTATAATTTTTATACAACCGAGAAATTGTGATGTCATGTGACTTTAATGTGAAAAAAATGTGTTTCCATTTCAAGTTTGCAAAATATTGCTTTGTCATATCTTAGGAACATCACCTCGTGTGAGCATATCAGTTATTTTCCACTATGTGAGAGTTGTTTTAATAGTTAGTCATGCGTTTGCATGTAAGCAGGTTAATGGAATTCCTTCCTGCATATAATATTAGACATTCATTTCCTTAAGGGTGAATCCAGTCTAAATTCTTTCCCAAACACTATAACAGCATGTTTTGCTTACATTTTATTCAGAAGAAAGCTGGGCTGGAAGCACAGTGGTTAAATGATTAGCAGTGTCGCCTCTCAGTGAAAAGGTTCTGGGCTCAATTCCTAGCCAGGGGCCTTTCTGTGTGAAAGTTGCTTGTGTGGGGCTCCTCCGGGTACTCGTGTTTCCTCTCACAGTCCAAAGATATGCACATTCACATGTGCAGTTTACAATGGACTGCAGAGGACTGGCATCCTGCTCAGTGTGGACCCCGCCTCTCGCCTGAAGTCAGCTGGGATTGGCTCCAGTTTCCCAGGCAACCCTGAAGCATAAGCAGTATACATAAAAGATGGAGAGATTATATTTGCTCACAAGTATTTATTTATTAATTTTTTTTTGTCTTAACATAGGCTTAACTTAGTGACCAATAATCAGTTAAATAAGTTACTACCATAACGTCATACTTTTTAAGTATTAGACCTCTGCTACAATTAAACTGTAATGTTCTGTTTTCTTAATGCAATTTTTTAAAACTTTTAATTATTAGATGCACCACAGACAATTTAGATGTTGTATCGATGTTGTATATGCACTTATAACACTGCTTTGTTGAACACTTGATAATGATTGGTCAATCAGAGTATTCTATTTAACAGTTATTCTGTTCATCTAGCACTAAGCCAGCTATCTGCCATGTATGACATGGTTGACATTTTATAATACCCACATCCAGTGGATTGTTAGAAATATAGCATTTTTATTATCTTATTTACATTTTAAATTTCAGCAGTTTTCAAGAGTATTTTTGGACCAAAATACAGCTGTTCTGTGAAGGACTCAGAGGTTAATTAGAGAACATCAGTGAACAAACAGCATCATGAAGCCCAAGGAACACACCAGACAGGTAAGGGATAAAGTTGTGGAAAGGTTTAACAGCAAGGTTAGGTTATTAAAAAAATACCTCAAATATTTGAACATCTCATGGAACACTGTTCAATCCATCTTCATCTTCATCTTCTTACACTTAATCTGTGGTCAGGTCGCTGGGGCAGCAGCCTAAGTAGAGAGGTCCAGATGTCCCTCTTCCCAGCCACATCCTCCAGCTCTTCCAGGGGGACGCATAGACTTTCCCAAACCAGCCGAGAAACATAGTCCCTCCAGCGTGTTCTGGGTCGACCCTGGGTTTCTTTCCTGTTGGACATGATTGAAACACCACATCAGGGAGGCATTCAGGAGGCATTCTAATCAGATGCCCACACCACTCCACTCCTCAACGTGGAGGAGCAGCAGTTCCTCTCCAGGCTCCTCCCGGATGACCAAACTTCTCACCCTATCTCTAAGGGAGAACCCTGCTACCCTGCGAAGAAAGCTTATTTCAGCCGCTTGTATTCACGTTCTTGTTCTTTCGGTCACTACCCAATGCTCTAAACCATAGGAGAGGGCAGGAATGTAAATTGATTGGTAATTTGAGAGCTTTGCCATCCAGCTCAGCTCCCTCTTCACCACGACAGACCGGTACAAGCTCTGCTTTAGAGCAGAGGCTGCACTGATCTGCCTGACGATCACCCACTCCATCATTCCCTCACTTGTGAACCAGACCCCGAGATACTTGAACTCCTCCACTTGGGGCTGGACCTCATTCCAGACCCGAAGGGTTGCATTCCACCCTTTTCCGGCTGAGAACCATGGCCTCAGACTTGGAGGTGCTGATTCTCATCCCGGCTGCTTTACAATCAGGAGGTGCTGATTCTCATCCTGGCCACTTTTGGCCATTTGTCCAAAAGGACAACATCATCCGCAAAAACCAGAGACGAGAGCCTATGGCCACCAATCCAGAACACTTCATTGCCTTGGCTGTGCCTAGAAATTCTATCCATAAATACTATAAACAGAAATGGTGACAAAGGACAGCCTTGGCGAAGTCCAACATCCACTGGAAATTTGTGTTCCCAATGCAGACCAAGCTCTGGCTCTGGCAATACAGAGACCGAATGGCCCGTAGTAACGAGTCCGGTATTACATATTCCTTGAGCATACCCCACAAGATAGCCCGAGGGACATGGTTGAAAGCCTTTTCCAAGTCCACAAAGCATATGTGGACAGGTTGGGCTAACTCCCATGCCCCCTTCAGGATCCTGTAGTGTGTACAGCTGGTCAAGAGTGCCGCGGCCATGACAAAAACCACATTGTTCCTCCTGAATCTGAGGTTCAACCATCGTTCTGATCCTCCTCTCCAGTACTCCTGAATACACTACTATTGTAGTGTGGAACACATCCTCCGGTCCTCTTTTTTAAAAAGGGGAAGTACCACCCCAGTTTGCCAATCCAGAGGTAAGCCCCCAATGACCGTGCGATGTTGCAGTGACGTGTCTACCAAGATAGTCCTACAACATCCAGAGCCATGAGGTATTTAGGACAGATCTTGTCCACTCCCAGAGCCCGGCCACTGAGGAGCTTTTTAACTACCTCAGCGACCTCCACCCCAGTGATGTGCAGACCCCCTCCCGAATCCCCAGTCTTCTCTTTCATAGAGGGTGTGTTGGTGGAATTGAGGAGGTCCTCGAAGTATTCCCTCCACTTCCTGACAACATCCCCAGTCGAGGTGAGCAGCTCCCCACTTCCACTGTAAACAGTGTTTGTGGAGTACTGCTTCCCCCTCCTGAGACATTGGATGGTGGTCCACAATCTTTTCGAGGCCAACCTGGCTTTTTCCAGGTCCTCACCGAACCCCTCCCACACCCAAGATTTTGCATCGGCGACAGCCCAAACTGCAGCACTTTTGGCCTGTCAGTACCCGTCTGCTGCCTCGGGAGTCTCACAGGCCAAAAGGACCCGATAGGCCTCCTTCTTCACCTTTCACCACGTGGTTTGAAGGTTGCCCCACAGCAGGCACTGATGACCTGCCTTCCACAGCTCTGGGCTGCTGCCTCAATCATGGAGAGACAGAACATTCAGCAAACCTGTTTTCCTTGGGTGACCATACCATGCACATAATGCCCCTGACAACATAGCTCCCAGGATCATTAATTAGTCATGCACTCCGCAAATCTGGTGTTTACAGAACAGTGGCAAGAAGAAAACCATTGTTGAAAGAAATCCATAAGAAGTCCTTTTTCCAGGAACCATGTGAGGGACACAGCAAAACATGTTTAAGAAGGTGCTCTGGTTACATGAGACCAAAATTCAACTTTTTGATTTAAATGCACACACCATCACCACCGTAAAACATGCTGTGGGGAAGCTTTTTTACAGCAGGGACAGGGAACCTGGATAAAGTTGATGTGAAGATGGATGGAGCCAAATACAAGGCAATCTTAAAAGAAAACCTGTTAGAGTCTGCAAAAGACTGAGGTGGAGGTTCAACTTCCAGAAGGACAAAAGACCCTAAACATACAGCCAGTACTACAATGGAATGGTTTAGATCAAAGCATATTCATGTGCTAGAATGGCCTAGTTGAAGTCCAGACATAAATCCAATTGAGAATCTATGACAAAATTTGATAACTGCTGTTCACAGACATTCTCTATCCAATCTGACTGAACTTGAGCTGCTTTGTAAAAAAGACTAATGCGTTCCACACTTTTTATTTTTATTTGGAAAAGGTTTTAAAAACCATGTGTCATTTTCCTTCCACTTCACAATTATGTGCCACCTGGTCTATCATATAAAATCCCCAAAAATACATGTATGTTTGTGGTTATAACGAGACAAGACATGGAAAAGTTCAAGGGGTATGAATACTTTTGCAAGCCTCATTATAAGATCATTTCCACTTTGTAGGCTTTAAGTCTCATGCACCTCATGGGCAAAGTGAAACCTAAATATATCCTTAATGGTAAAGGGAAAATAAACTCAATAAAAAGCCTGCATATTCATGTCTCTTCAGCCCCACGTAAGGCGCAAAAAAAAAAAAAAAAAAAAAAAAAAAGGAACAGTCACAGTTGCTAACAAAACAATTTAAAATACTTGAGATATCTGCTCTGTGGGGCGGCACAGTGGCGCAGGGGTTAGCACGTCTGCCTCACAGCAACAACACCTGGGTTGGACGTTTTTGTGTGGAATTTGCATGTTCTCCCCGTGATTGTGTGCGTTTTTTAACATTGATGCCCTTGAGCAAGGTACCTAAACCCCAACTGCTTTCCACACTCAATATGTGTGGCAGCCCACTGCTCTGAGTGTGTGTGCTCTCTGTTTACATGTGTGTGCCCACTTTGGATGGGTTAAATGCAGAGGCAATAATTTCCCTTGCGGGATTAATACAAAATATCGGGAAAATTTCAGGATGATTCAAGACACCTCCACTTCATTGTGCTATATAGTGTATCTTTAACTGAAGCCATAAAATAATGTTTTAAGTGGCAGTTTAAAAGGATGGATAATGTACATCGAGCTGCTCACTATTGTAAAATAAACCCTTTTGGGGTACAAAATTATAACAAATTATCACAAAATAAACACCTTCCGATTTGCTTTGGGGTCCTGATCCCCCTGTTGGGGTTTATTTAGCAGTAATGACCAGGTCAATGTACATTATCCCTTACTTATAAAAGCTAAGGAACATGGCTGATGTAAAATGCAACTGTGTGTGTGTGTTTTGTTTGTTTGTTTTGCCAAGCACTTGATTACCTTTAACTAATTACCTTTTTAAGGCAATGTAAGCCTTAAAAACTGAACATTTAAATCATATAAGAAGGTTTATTTCAACTCAGAAAGCTGTCTTTATTTGGTGAATAACACAGAGAGCAACCCAACCTCAAACCACAAAGTGGATATAACTGTGAAAAGTGCAGTTAGGCCTACAGAAATCTAAACACACAATGCAACAACCAGTTTGTGGTGGTCGTTTAAAAGCGCTGTGGGGCATTTAAGTACTCTATTGTGATTTTAGGTCACTTGTCCCGCCTCCACTAAAACTTGTGGATGGTGTTGCCAGATTGTGATACATTAGAATCATTGTAGTCCTAAAACATGCATTTGGTGAGATGGGGGTGTTCTGTTTAATATGATGTTTGTAATAGTTTCCCATGTGGTCTGACATTAGTTTTGGAAAAGTAAAGATTGCAGTGGTGTACATCATGTAGATAAGGATTTCAAAAAGACATTTTGCTTGAAACACTCTAGGAACTCGGTTTCAATCTGGCAACCTTGTTCTCGGACCCCTGTAGAGTTACGAGTAACTTTTTTCCCTGAAACTTGTGAAGGCGCTCGGACGCTCCCTCTTTCTGACTGGAGGCTTTGGAGAGGCTGAGTTCAGCCGGACCCTCGTCACGCTTTTATTAGTTTAAAGGTTGAAATAATCTGTAATTGTCAGGATTTCCAGGATGGCTGTGAAGGCTGATCTGGGCGGACTGGGGTTCGCTGTGCTGCTGGTTTTGGGAAGCGTGTCCCTGAGTGTCCAGTACAACACGCACAGACTCAGGAACAAGTGAGTATCCAGTTCCAGATCCTGGACTGGTGGAGGTCAGAGTTGCACTCGGTTTATGATTCATATGATGCTTTGAACGGGATAAATCACTTCATTATTGCTTGCCAGTAAGCCGAAGTTGTTGATTTTATGAGATTATAATCACTGATGTGAGGAACGTGTTTGCTTTCTGCACAAGTTTAAACATATTAAGTGAAGTGAGTCTGATGGGATTTCGACTTTTTGATAAATGTTGACATGTGGATACAGAATAAAAATGTCCCTTGATATAAAGCTCAAGAAGGCATTACTTTTCCATTAAAATCGGAACTTTTTTTTTTTTTTTGTTTTTTTGGAAAGAGGAAAATAACTTTTTTTTCTTCCTATTTTTCCTCCAAACAACAAAAAGACAGAAAAAAACGATACAATCTTGGTTGAATTCATTGCTATGGGGCCAGATGTTCCAGATGTGGTAGCACGCTATTACGTCACACTTTAATTGGCTTCAATCATTGCGTAATTGGACTCGCTTTCAGACTACAGAATAGTATGGGATGGGTTGAGATTCATGCAGAATAGTAGGTCGGATGAAATAAATCGTGATAATGATTTTTTTTTTTGGCAGAAACTGGTGCGCGTTTATTGTACAGAAGAACGTGAGCTGCGCGGTGCGCGCGGACTTCCCCGCGGTGGTGGAAGCTGAAGCTGCGCCCTGCCCTCCACACCAACCCGACTGTGATCCAGCACTGATGTGAGTACTACCGCGGGGGGCGGGGCGAGGGGCGGGGCTTGGGCTGATTTTAATGAACAATGATGGATGAAGCTAATACTACAGAGAAAGGGTGGGGCTTTAGGAGATAAAGCCAGAGATTGCTCAGATAAACAAAAATTGTAGATGCACAGTATTTACTCCATGGTGATTCAGACATTGTGTGTGTGTGTGTGTGTGTGTGTGTGTGTGTGTGCTTGTGGGAATACACTTCACTAACAGAGTGAGGACATTTTTGGGCAGTGAGGATATTTTAGCTGGTCCTCACTTCTTCAGAGCCCTGTCTGTGATTTAATACTTGGCTTAAGGGTTGAGGTTATAATTAGGCTTGAGTTAGGGTTAGGGTAAAGGTTGGGGTTAGGCATTTATTTGTGATGGTTAAAATTATAGTAAGAGGCTAGAGAATTCAAATTCAAATGTATTTGTCACAAACAAAATCATACACAGAACAATATGTAGTGAAATGCTTGTAACGACTGTCCTAATGCCACAAAGATGGAAGTGCAGGTGTGTGTATGCGTGTGCGTGGTTAGATATTCATCGTGGTGTGGGGACCTAAATCCGTGTACACAGTCACATTATGGCGACTTGTCTTCTTTACGGGGTCAAAACACAAGTATATAGTAAATAGTAAATAACATGAGTAAATAGTGGTATCCAGGAAATTATTCATTCATTCATTCATTCATTCATCTTCTGAACCGCTTATTCCTACTTAGGGTCGCGGGGACGCAGGCGCCCATCTCAGCCGACTCTGGGCGAGGGCGGGGTACACCCTGGACAGCTCGCCAGGCCATCGCAGGGCCATCAG
>JAQMYF010000010.1:696663-709135 GCA_030014195.1 Neosilurus mollespiculum | reverse complement strand
CGGAGTACCCGGAGGAAACCCACGCAAGCACAGGGAGAACATGCAAACTCCACACAGAAACGCCCGAGCTGGGTATCGAACCCATGACCTTCTTGCTGTGAGGCGGACGTGCTAACCACTGCGCCACCGTGCCGCCCATCCAGGAAATTAATGAAAGTCTAAGTATTTTCCCTTGAAGTTATGGAAGCAAGACGGTGTGTGTGTGTGTGTGTGTGTGTGTGTGTGTGTGTTTTCCTGTTTTTGTTAATATGTGGAATTATTAGACATTCTTTAAAGTCACTGTCCTGAACTTAAAAACAGCTCGAAGGGACCAGAGAAGAAATGTCAGTTTCAGGTCAGCACAGAAAAGTATAGCACTCAGTTCACCCACATCAATTCACTAGCCGATTACTATCAAGTATGGCCTTCCTGGGCTAAATCTTCTGTATACAAAAAGGAGGAACATTCATCTGTGTAGGGCTGTGTTCCTAAATCCTAATACGGGACCCTCTGCAAATTCTGTCGAAATAATGCCTCAGGTAGTCTGAAGGGCCATGTTGGAGCTGGTACTACTTTTATACCTGGGGCAGGGGCATTTGAGACTCCTCAGCTATTTCTGGCAGTTATCACAGAGTGGCCACCATATTGCTTTTAGGGTCATTGTTGTTTATGAATTAATAAATTAGCTTAGTATTAAGTATTAGCTGATTCCTTTTTCATTTTGAAAAATCTTGCCAGTCCATCACAAGGCAACACACACACAACCATTCACACTCACACCTAGGGGCAATTTGGAAGAGCCAATTAGCCTAATGTGCATGCCTTTGAACTTTGGGAGGAAATTGGAGTTCCCCGAGAAAACCTATGCAAACATGGGGAGAACAAACTCCACACAGAAAAGCCTGAGCCTAGGACTCAAACCCACGACCTTCTTGCTATGAGGCAGACGTGCTAACACTACGCCACTGTGCTGTCCTATATTTGTACACAAGAAAGCAAAAGAATGTGTTTCTTACTTAATGAGTAACCAGTTCACACCCTGCCACATTTCCTCAAAATCTCAAGATAGTTCCCAACCAAAATGGTGCTTTGTACACCTGTGGCATTATTTAAATAGCAGAAATTACCAAACATAGACAAGGGAGTCCCAAATGATCCAAAATCTGTAGTACTGTCACTATCTGCAAGGCTAATCTTCTAAAGGTTAAGCAGTTTGGCAAATGAGTGAAGGAGTGAGTGAGTGAATCAACACTGACCTTCATATCATACCAGTGGGGTCAGCCCCATGTTCCCCAGACCCTATGTTCCCCAGTACCTATGTTCCCCGGTCCTTATTAAATTAGTCGATCTTGTATTGTATTGAGTACTTTATAGAAGTAAGCTACAATGATTGTATCCATATTGTAAAAGAAGTATGATGAAATAAAATCAAACTTCCTTATCAAAGTAACAATTTATGAAATATTAGGGTTAGGGTTAGGGTTCCTGGGGAACATAGGTACTGGGGAACAGAGGTACTGAGGCACATAGGTACTGAGGAACATAGGCACTGAGGAACATAGGTACTGGGGAACATATGTACTGGGGAACGTAGGTACTGGGGAGCATAAGCACTGGGGAACATAGGTACTGAGTTATATAGGCACTGAAGAACATTGGTCCTGGGGAACTGAGGTACTGGGGAACATAGGCACTGAGGAACATGGGTACTGGGGAACAAAGGCACTGGGGAGCATAGGTACTGGTCAGTATAGGCATGGAGGGAGCATAGGCACTGGGGAACATAGGTACTGAGGAACATAGGCAGTGAGTAACATAGGTATTGTGGAACATAGGTACTGGGGAACATAGGTACAGGGGAGCATAGGCATGGATGGAGCATAGGTACTGGGGAACATAGGCACTGAGGAAGATTGGATCAGTGGGAAATGAGGAACTGAGGTACTGGGTAGCATAGGCACTGAGGAACATAGGTACTGGGTAGCATTGGCACTGAGGAACATAGGTACTAGGGAACATAGGCAGTGAGGAAGATTGGATCAGTGAGAACTGAGGTACTGTGAACATAGCTACTGGGTAGCATAGGCACTGAGGAACATAGGTACTGGGTAGCATTGGCACTGAGGAACATAGGTACTGGGGAACATAGGCACTGAGGAAGATTGGATCAGTGGGAACTGAGGTACTGTGAACATAGCTACTGGGTAGCATTGGCACTGAGGAACATAGGTACTGGGTAGCATTGGCACTGAGGAACATAGCTACTGGGTAGCATTGGCACTGAGGAACATAGGTACTGGGGAGCATAGGCACAGGGGAGCACAGGCACAGGGGAGCATAGGCACTGGGGAACATAGGTACTGGGGAACACACACATGGACACCATACCAACCTGAAAACCTGAAAGCCTTGCTTTAATCAATTCACAGAATCCTAATATGAAGATCTTTGTAAAGCAGGTGTATTTTTATATTATGAAATATATTTGAGTTCATTGCTGGCAGCAGTTTTAGTGTAGCAGAAACTGATATGGCTAACATTGCCAGTGTTTGTGACACTCCTTAGATACATGTGTAGATGTGTTTATCTGTTTCTAAGAGAAATCCTGGGTCCTTTAAGAACAGCATAGGCATTTTAGCAGTTCTCTGAGTTCACTCTTAAACTTACTGGAGGTTTTGTTTGTGTGTTGGTTTTACAGGAATGCAGTTTTATTTTTATGTTGTAATCGTAGTGTAAAATCGAGCACCCATGCTTAATGTGGTTGATCCATGTTTTTTTTTTTTTGTTTTTTTTTCCCATTCGTTTGTTGGTTTGTTTTGTATTGAATTGTGTGAACTGCTTTGGACTGCTGCTTGTAAACTGATTAATGTCCTTGATGATTTTCTTGCTTATATAACTTTCAGTTACACAACTCACTATTCAGCTATTGCTTTCGAGCATAGAGAGCACAAATGTTTCGTTTTCATTATCCTCGTATACGTTAGGTCTTATCATTAGTTTGTGCTATGTTGATGTCATTGTCTTAAGTGCCATCTTAAAGGATGACATCAGCTATTATTTTGTCGTATGTGTCATGGCTGAATTCAGAAGCAGCAGCCACTGAGTGCCCAAATCTCATTCTTCTCTGGCAGACGTCCTCAATCTTGTCTGCGAGGCCAGAGTGGCTGCAGGCTTTCATTCTAGCCATGCAGGAGTCAGTCCTGTTTCCACTTGTTTTATCAGTTTATCTTGGGCCCTAAACAGCTATCAAGTGTGCCTCTAATTTGTCTGGAATGAAAGCCTGCAGCTGCAACAGTCTTGCCTT
The DNA here is from genome assembly GCA_030014195.1 of Neosilurus mollespiculum. NCBI lineage: Eukaryota > Metazoa > Chordata > Actinopteri > Siluriformes > Plotosidae > Neosilurus > Neosilurus mollespiculum. Next base: position 705,852 of record JAQMYF010000010.1, on the reverse strand, counting down.
TTTTGGACAAGACCACAGCCCCCTGTTCTACAGTGACTGATCGCATCATCTATTGATCCATGGTGAATATCTACATGATCTAAGCATGACCTGTGTGACTGGTCACATGACCTGTACATGTCAGCCGTCATGGTGACGTGATATGTATTACTGGATAAAACCAGAGTTTGATCTTTAAGTTCCTTATGTTCAAATAATATAACTAGAGGCTGTTCTGTTTAAATGGAATCCTGTAGGAGTAGTCGAAAATCCTGTAAGTGAAAATAAGTGAAGGAGTAAAAGCAAAAACGAGGTTAGTCACATTTTTTTTACATAAACATGTTTGTGGTACCAAGAAACAGCAAAAAAAAAAAAAAACAAGATGTTTCCCATTAACCAATTAAAATGCTTCATTTTCACATGAATCTGGAAGGAAGCATCTGCAACAATGGGATTCTGTCCAGCTGGGTTTTGTTAACTTGCTCGATTTCATTCGTAAGTCACTTAGCTAACTAAGATAACTAAGATCTAAAATGAAAGAATGTTCATTTTCAAAGGCGTGACAGATGGAGGTGGTGCGACAGATGGAACCCGTTTACAGAGGCTCTTACAGAGGCTGTTGTGTATCACATATGCATACATCACATATGCACAAAACTGTAGCCTAATAAACATAAATATTTATATTATACTGCATTAAATATCAGTTCTGCAATTAGATTCTGATTTTTTTAAATCTTTACTGCTTTACCAGAAGAACAATTTTTGTGAATTTTAGGAATTTTGCGTGATGTCAGAGAATTGATACCATTGGTGCAGGCTACTGCTAGTATTACATTACTGTTACCTTACATTTCTGTCAGTGGCAAAACTGTTAGAATTTCTATCTTCCCTATTAAGACATTTCTCATGAAAAAAAAACCTGCTTCATTCAAAGCTTTTCAACTCTTCGTCTCATGTGAGCCAAAAGTCAAAAGTGCTCAATCATTTATAACACTTAGTTTTTTATATTTGAGGACCACAGACCAAACCAAAAAATTTATATTCATAACCAGCACTAGTAATAACTATAAAGAGAAAGTATTTGACATACAAGTGTCTAATTAGATTGATGGATGGCACGGTGGCGCAGTGGTTAGCACGTCCACCTCACAGCAAGAAGGCCTGGGTTCTATTCCCGGGCACGGGCGTTTCTGTCTGGAGTTTGCTTGTTCTCCCCATGCTTGCATGGGTTTCCTCCAGGTACTCCGGTTTCCTCCTACAGTTCAAAAACATGCACAGTAGGCTGATCGGCTGTTCCAAATTGCCCCATGTATGAGAGTGAGTGTGAATAGTTGTATGTGTGTTGGCCCTGCAGTGGCCTGGCGAGCTGTCCAGAGTGTACCCTTCCTTCACCCAGAGTCGGCAGAGATGGGCGCCAGCCTCCCAGCAACCCTAATTAGGATTAAGCGGCTTAGAAAATGAAAGAATAATTAGTGATAGATCTTAAAGACATTTTTAACATTTCTCAATTCACTAAATATTTCATTGATAATATTTCACAGTTCATTTATACCTATAGCGTGATTAGACTTCAGAGTATTTTAAATAATCGATCAGTGTATAATTTGAAGGTGATATATTTTTAATCAGTATATTTTTGAGCCTGACAACATAAAAAAAACTAAAAGAAAGTAAATTTTCTGGTTTTTGTTCAGATTTGAGTTTGATGTATTGAAATAATAGAGTAAAATTTAAAACCTGATCATTTCATTATATTGTTTAGGATATGCTAAAATAATTATGTATGACACCTACATAGTCCACATCATTTTTAAAGGCTTCATTTACTTGACTAAACAGAAACATGTAAAAAAAAAAAAAATCCTGCTTAATCCTACTAGGGTCGTAGGGAGGCTGGTGCCTATCTCAGCTGACAATGGATGAGGGCGGGGTACACCATGAACAGCACACCAGAACACCGCAGGGTGACCATTCACACTCACACTCCCACCCACACACACCTATGGGCAGTTTGGAACAGCTTAATGTGCACGTCTTTGGGCTGTAGGAAAATCCAGAGCCCAGGACTCGAACCCAGGACCTTCTTGTTGTGAGATGGACTTGCTAACCACTTCACCACTGTGCCACCCATTGTTAAACAGAAATGCTACCATGCAGTTATTTTGACTGACAGTGCATGTTGTGTAAGGATTGTAAGGATACATTAGCTTTTTATAATACAAAGGTTCATGCAGGTCTGACCTTATGTTCTATATTAGATTTCATAACGAGGTTATACCATTGTTTCTTGAAAATCATGCTACTCTGAAATGAATATGGCTTGTTATCTGAGAGATTTCTGTGGGAACATAACACTGATCTGTAATAACATTAACATCACCGGACTGGGCTGTGGCTCGGCAGTCCCATACACAGCAAACCACAAAGCACTGTGTGTTTTGACTTCTTTCTATCATAACTTTAGCAGTTTGTGCTACAGTAGCTTCCCTGTTGGATCAGACCTGACATATAGCCTTCACTGCCAACACGCATCATTGAGCCTTGACACCCATGACACTCTTGCCAGTTCTCTGGTTGTCCTTCCTTGGTAGATACTTACAACTGCATACCGGGAGCACATTACAAGACCTGCCGTTTTGGAGATGAAAAGACCCAGTCATGGCCGTTACATGAAGTAAATACGAATAATTATCTCCTTACGGTGGCACCTGCCAAGGATTAGGATATACAATGCAGAAAGTGAACAGTCAGTTCTCAAAGATGATGTGTTAAAAGCAGGAAAAATTAGCAAATATGAGTGATAAGGGCCACATTGTGATGGCTAATTGACTGGTTTTATTTATCTCCACTTGTGTGGTGTTCCTGGTATGCAGTGGTAAATACCCACAGAAGGTGATAAAGGAAGAAAAACCATTGAACTGATGAGAGTGTCATGGGTGTCCAAGGCTCATTGATGTGTGTAGGGAATGAAGGCTAGTAGTTCTGGTCTGAACCCACTGAAGAGCTACTGTAGCGCAAACTGCTTTAACTGTTAATGCTAGCTGTGATAGAAGGAGCCAGAACACACAGTGCTTTACAGCTTGCTGTGTATGTTATTGTTTTATGGTTTTTTGGTTTTATGTAAAGACTGATCAATGTATATTGATGTATATAAACTAGGTGTTAATATCACTGATACATTAATATTATATTAATTAAAAGTTGCTGTTGTGAAGCCCAGCAATTTATAGCACCTAAGCCTAATATTCTAAATACAGACAGCAAGAGTAATTATACATAGCATTCATGCAGAAAACATGCACTTCCCTAACATAGTGCATGCTGTGTGCTAGGGCCTTCATATATAAGATAAATTAATAATGAAAATGAAAACTATTCATTACATAAGGTGATGGAAAAGGAAAAGAATCGTAATTTATTAATTTATTATATTATTTCATGCAGCTCCAATGTTGGCTAACGAGAATAGATGTCAGTAAAAATGTCTGAATGTTTCTTGAGGCAGACAGTGCCTTGAATATTCTATGTAATTATCTTATTGTGGATTTTGTTTAGTGAGTTTTCACTGTTGTTGGCTTTTATTGGCACAAGGTGCACAACCATCCATGGGAGCTAATTGGCCGACGTCTCAAGTGAGGGAGGGAGGGATAGCATACGCTCACTTCCCTGTCACTCACAGCGATCACCAGCCAATCATGGGCGTCTGTAAGCTCATTTGTACGAGGGGGCAGATAGCACTTTCCCTCCAAGTGTGTTAGACCGCCCCCAAATACGCATGAGCAGCAGTTCGCAAAGAGGTAGGTGGTAGCATCGCATGTCATGGAGGGGGCATGTACATGCTTACAACCCTCCCTGGTTGGTGGTGGTCGTGTGGTAGGGAAGGCAATACTTGAAGGATGGAAATTAAATACGACTAAATTAGGGGAGCAAATGGGGGAAAAATCAAGGGGAAAAATAATAAATAAATAAGTAAAAAATAATTAGTAAAGACACATAAAAAGGTTGTGTTAATGGTTAACAGTCTAGGGAGGGTCTACTTTGAACTTGTTTGGAAAGGGAGTTGTAGTTTTCTGCTTTGAATCAAACAGTTGTCTCAGAGGTACAAAGTGGAAACATTTTTCAGAGCTAGAGGAAACGTTTTGGTGGCAGTCATTAATATGGTTGCATTGCAAAAAGCTAGCTTGATTGCTAACCACATTAATAAATTAAGTTTTAAATGCCTGGGAGAGCAAATTTAGGATATTTGTGTCAGGATCTATACACATGCTGTGAAACACATGATTGCTGATGCATTCATTTACATGGGTTTCGTGCTTTTCAGGGCAGCATGATCAAATTAAAAGTTCACAGTCAGATGACACATAAGAGTTATTAACACTCTCACCTCACAGGAAGAAGGTCCAAGGTTTGAGCCCCTTGCCCGGCGAGGGTGTTTTTGTGTAGAATTTGCATGTTCTCCCTGTGCTTGTGTGGGTTTCCTCCAGGTGCTATGGTTTCTTTCCAGAGTCCAAAAACACATTAAATGGTTGTTTGTCTGTGTTGGCCCTGTTCAGGGTGTGCCCCACCTTTCACCCAGAGTCCGCTGGGATTGACTTAACAGGATAAGTATGAATAACATAATGAGTTGAGAAAAATTCTTAATATTATATTGATGTCCCAGCATGCATTATTTTTGTATAACAGCACGGTCTGTCATGGTTATTCCGTGTCTATTTAGGTAGGTTTCAGTCTGTGTGCGTTAAATTTTGTTTTCCAGGTATCGGACTCATTTTCAACCTAGTTACAGGATTTCCTATAAGACTGTTACTGAACTGGAATGGAGGTGCTGTCCAGGGTATCAAGGTCCTGACTGCAGAGAACTCAAAGGCACCCCAAATCGACAGATGTTACATAAACCTCAACCAAAGCCATATCCTCAGCCCCATACTGGATACACACAAAACTCACAAAGTAAGATAGTCAAGAACTTTTGATATGCCAAGAACTTTTGCCATCTCTTTGGGTTACAAATTTGGTAAAAAATTATTCTGAATAGTCCAGTCCAAAATTTGAACATCAAAGATATCTACTGTCCAATATCTGATATGGAGTTTATTATACATACAGTATATTTTATTAGAAGGTACCATTTGCTATCATTTCTTCTGTGACAGGGCCAGAGAGCTTGGGGACAGAGCAGTACAACAGCTACCCTGAGGCTGAGAAAACTCGTCAACTGGAAGAAGAAGTGCAGCGCCTCTCTCAGACAGTGTTGGACCTCCAGGCAGCTATGACAAGCATGACTGCAAGTTTACGTACTGATTTACAGGAGGACACCAGCAAAATGCTCATCACTCTCCTTGGCAATATGCATGTGCAAGACAGTGCAAAAACAGGAGGCACAGAGGAAAGCTTGGTGCATCTGGATGGACACCAGGCCACAAAGGGACTGGAGGAGAGGGGTATGGATAAAGTCCTGGCCAGGCTTGATGATGTGACGGATGCTTTGAAAAGTAAGGATGAGGCAATTGAGGAGCTGCGGGAAGCTGTCAGCGGACACAGTGGCCAGATCCGGAGGCTAATGGATGCTTCTCAGGAACAAACAGTTACTGTTGGCACCTCCTCAGACATTGATATCTTTCAGTCCTACATTGATAATAAGTTTGAGAAATTAAGAAACGAGTTGGTTGTGGACATTCAGGATGAGATAGCAAAGCTGAAGGGCGCATTTGATGATAGGATACTGTCTTTTCAGAAGACCTGTCAAGAAGGATGCAAGAGAGGTTATGACAACCTGACAAAACTGCTGGACAGCCAGGAAGCTGAGCTCAGGAAGGAGATACGCGAGATACATCTGGATATGGCTATGTCCGATGGGCTGGTGCGCAATCACAGGCAAACAGCTCCATTCAAAGGGGATGACAACGATCTACAAAATACACTTCAGCGTCTGGTAGAGGCCCATAAAGTCTTAAACGCCCGTGTGGACAATGAACTGGAACATTTGTCCATGCTACAGCTGGATGATGTATTTGGCCCACGCATGGATGAGCTTGAAGCCAGGATGAATGTGACAGAGAGAAATGCAGAAATCTACTGCTTCTATGTGGATGAGAAGTTAACCAAGGCGCTAGCAGAAGAGACAGCAAAGATTCGGGAGCTGTTGGAGAAGAGACTGTATTCTATGGAGGACCAGTTTACAACCACGCTGATCGAAATAAGTAACACCTCTTTCCCAGGAATGTTCAGTGAGTCTGTAGATGGTCTGCAAAATCAGGTTAATGCAAACAATGCTGACATACAAGGGCTGAAGGACAAAGTGGATGCTATTGAGAACATATGTGCCACTGGTTGCAACTCAAGTCCATCCACTGATGCTCAAAAACTAGGTGGTCTGGAGAGCATTACGAAGGATGTAATGCACTGTAGAAATCAACTGGATGTCCTGAGCACCAACGACGAAAGCAACACACTAAAGATTACTGAATTAGAAGGTGAAGTTAATCATCTGAAGCTTGAGAATCATCAAAACAATTTTAACATTCAGAATGTGCACAGCAAGCTGAAACCTCTAACTGATAATCTGAATGGTCTCTCTGGAGCTGTGACAGGCTTAGGAGATGTCATGAGCAAGTTTAGCCAAGATCTTCAGACCCTGAACTCTAGTTGTTGCATAGACATGCAGATAAAACAGATTCACCTACCATCAGTGGTGCCACCTCTGTCCCATGAGGTGAACAAAGCAAGCCACAGTCAGACAGAAGAGCTCACCAAAAGGCTGGACAGACTGAGATCCCAGGTGACTGCGGAATTGACCCTTTGTAAGGAGAAGGCAGCAGGTGTAGATGAAGTCATCTCTGTACTAGGAAAGAGGATTACTACCCTAGAGGAGTTGTGTGGGAAAGCAAATGATGAACGAAATCAAGTTCAGGCGATGAAAGAGGGTCTGAAGAGAAACTTGGCTCAAATGAACTCCACACTGCAGACAAACTCCAGGGGGATCATTAACCTCCAGCTCACCCTACACAATGTTCAGACTCAGCTTGCCAACATTACGAACCATACCACTAAACATCAAGGTAAGTGATGCACAACCACCACTTTATTATAAGTGATGCAAAATCATAAACATAACTTAAGTGTATGTGTTGCATATGTAATATTGCCACTTTCTATCCAACGCTAACCATGATCAACACCTTCATTTTCGTTCCTTCTGGAGACTATCCCAGCCGACTCTGGGCCCTGAATCCTGAACAGCTTGCCAAACCATTGCAGGGCAATCACAAACAACCATTCACACTCACACCTAGGGGCAGTTTGAAACCGACAGCCTAATGTGTATGTCTGTGGGGGAAACCAGAGGAAACATGCAAACTCCACAAAGAAAGGACCTCACCGAGCCTGGGACTCAAACACAGAACCCCTTCTTGCTGTGAGGTGAACGTGTTAACCACTATGCTTTCATGCTGTCCACACTTTCATTTTGAGGAAAGAGAATGCACCAAAGATATGAGCTTTTTTTTTAGGATTTACTTTTGGACTACCATTCCTTTCAGAACTCAACAGAATGTTTGAAACCGTATCTTTCCAATTCAGAAATGGAGATACGGATTGAAAAAAACATGACAGGATTTGTGTTATGACTTGGAAAAGCTCTTAAATGGAAATTGGATTGCTGCCACAAACAAAAATTTTTTCCATTTTCTGTTGCAGTGAGTTATCTTTATGACTCATATCCATCCACATGGCTTTTTCAACCAAACCAGACCTGTTATTCTAATTTTTGGGGGGTGAGAAACGTATCTTAAAGTTAATTTTGAAGGTAGAGTATCATGGTGTCTGTAGTGCATGTGCTATGAGATAGAGGCATGCTCATAAATCTACAGTTCCTCAGGGCTGCAGAAACCCACCAGGCCTCCCTGTATGCAGCAAGATGAGTGTTATGGATGGCACAGAAATCATGGAGCCAAGTTTAATCATCTTTCTCATAAACAAGTGATATATAATAAATATAATCAATTTGTGATAGCTAACCATGTAATGTTTTGGTTTCTGTCTAAAAGATTTAGTTTTCTGTAATGCTTGAAGAGAAAAAATGTCAATGTGGGATCCACACAGTTATGGATATGAGCATTCATTAGTCATGGTGTAGGTTTAACTCGGCTCTAACTTCATTTTTTACCATTTTAGTGTTTAAGCTTCCCAACACATATTGCAAAGCTAATCTCTGTAGGATGATGAATGAGTACCTATCCTCCACCTCCTCCTTTCCCCAGCTTTGTGAGCTCATGAGTTGTGTGGTCCTCCAACTGTCCTGTGCTGGTCATGCCCTAATTTTCCCTGCACAGAATGGGAAAATGAGTAGGATCTTCAGTATGCGTATACATATTGCATCTGGTCTTCATTAACTAGTGGAGCCTGGGATTGGGCCTCTGGATGTGCAGTGTTGTAAACCAGGCTAACTACCCCACCCTAGTGCAGATGTTGGGCTATGAGCCGTCCGTGATGTAACGCTTGCATGCTGATTCCTGGGAGCCTCCCTGTATAGTCTGATGTCATCATTCCAGGGTGGATATCAAGTACTCTTAATTCCTAAGCATGCATGAAGGTTATGTTGAGGCACAAGTCTACTTTATTCCCAGATACATGATAATATAAAGCCCTGCCATAGACCTGTTCAGGGTGTACCCCTTAAGTCGTGAATGGATATTGATGAATCCACCAACACCTGTTTCCCAGAATTTAATAATTATGCCTTTTTGCAGTATAATAAAAAAAAAAATGCTCAAAGAACATGGAAAGTTATTAGTCCACACTGAAGTTTTGACCATTTGGACCTTACTGACAATATATTTGCAATGGGGCAGCATGATGGCATAGTGGTTAGCACTTCTGCATCACAGCATGAAGGTCCTGGGTTGAAAGACTGTGCTCTGTGAGGGCATTCCTGTGTGCATGTTTCTCCGGGTACTTCAGTTTTCTCCCACAGTCCATAGACATGTACATTAGGCTAATATTTTTTTCTAGATTGTCTCAGGTATGGAAGGTTGTGGGTCTGTGTTGGCCCTGCAACGGCCTTGGCGAGCTGTTCAGTGTGTGTGTGCATATATACAGACACAATGGCATATATACAGGCACAATGTGTGTGTGTGTGTGTGTGTGTGTATATATATATATATATATATATACACACACACACACACACACACACACACACACACACAC
>JAQMYF010000010.1:633349-649524 GCA_030014195.1 Neosilurus mollespiculum | reverse complement strand
CAACTGCAGCCTGTGGAGGGGCTACCGGTTCGAACCGATAAGGCTCTATAACCGGGGCCTGCAAATTGTTTAATCCCCCATCGACACTTTCATCACTGTCCGACGTAAGTAAGTTGGGGGCAGAATAATTGTTTCAGTCCTCACTCCGATCGCTAAAAGACCTGTACAAAGGGAATGGAGAAGCTTCTCTATCGCTGGCGGCCATTGTACTGTAGCGAAGTTAGACTGTTTTTTTCTGGAATCTACGTCACATTGTCACGTGACCAGCTTAGGCTCCGATGTGAGCGTACTCGGGAATGTTCGGAAAACACTGAAGTTTCTCAGCTGGCTTTAAAAACCGCAGTGTGTATCGGTCAAAAAAAGCTGTGGATGTATTTATACGCGCCAACCAAACAATTTACATGATTTTGCATCGTTAATTAAGACATGTCCTTTAAAACATAAGTGCTTTCATCAGCTTTGAGACACCAGCCCCACTCTGCTGCAATCTATGCTATGCAAGACTGAGGTTGGCCAGCAGCATTTTACAGCTTTGGAGCGGTTTATTTTTAATATAAGGTGAATCAGTAGTACATTTTGTATGAAATATTCAACCTTCTATTCAAATGTTTGCACAAGTTTGTAATAATGTTCAAATTGTCAAAAACTCACTCTATTTTGCAAGTTAATGATTCAGAAATAAAAAGGAAACTTTTTATTTAGTTTATACAGATAGCAGTTTTCTTCATCCAAATTTTGTTTAAAAAAGTGAGTATTAAATTGAGTCGAAATTGTGAAGTCAGCATCCAGAATAAAATCATGTCTGGGGTCATCACTACACCACTAGTATGCTGCAGTGCTAAAAAGTTTTTGGCCTTTTTTCAGAGAAGATGAATGATAACACAAAAACTTTTCTTTTATTCATGTTTACAGGTTGCGTGAAGCCATTTAATATCAAACAATCATGTTTGCTGTTTTTAAATCATAATATTAACAGAAACTAACTAAATCATCCTAATCAAAAGTTTACATGACCTAGAGGTTTTGAATTGTCATCATACACACAAGTTGACACACATGGCTTTAAATGGCTAGTAAAGGTAACCATCCTCACCTGTTTGCTTGTAATCAGTGTGTGTGAATAAAAGGTCAGTGAGTTTCTAAGCTGCTGACAGAACCCTGCATGTTTCAGTCAGTGCTGCACTGATGTTGCTGGATTCCAAGCCATGGGGACAGCAAAAGAATTATCAGAGGATCTGCGAGAAAAGGTAGTTCAACTTTATAAAACAGGAAAAGGATATAAAAGAATATCCAAGGAAGTGAGAATGCCAATCAATAGTGTTCAGACTCTAATTAAGAAGTGGAAAATGAGGGATTCTGTTGAAACCAAGCCACGGTCAGGTAGAGCAACAAAAACTTTTACCATAGCAGAATGCAAAGAAAAAACTGTCACAAATAACTTAAGCTGATATTCAAGATTCTTAAAATAAAAAAATATATATACTTTTTTTTTTTTTTTTTTTTTTTTTTAAAAAGTGGTGTGGCTGTTTCAAAGTGCACGATAGGGTGGCACATGAAGAAAACCTCCGGAACAAAGTTATTTGGATTGATGAGACCAAAATTTAACTTTACAATTTACAAATTACAACCATAAACGCTACATTTGGAGAGGAGTCAACAAGGCCTATGATGAAAAGTACACCATTCCTACTGTGAAACATGGAGATGGATCATTGAAGTGTGAGCTACAATGTCACAGCGAACTTGGATGAAATTGAAGGTGAGATGAATGCAGCATGTTATCAGAAAATACTGGAGGTCATCAGCCCGGAAACTGCGCTTGGGATGTACCTGGACGTTCCAAAATGAAAATGATCGTAAACACAAGGACAAGTGTATGTCATTGGCTACAACAAAACAATGTGAAGGTTCTGGAGTGGCCATCTCAGTCTCCTGACCTCAATATCATTGAGCCACTTTGGGGAGAAATCAAATGTGCAGTTCATGCAAGACACCCAAGAATTTAGAGGAACTGGAGGCTTTTTGCCAAGAAGAATAGGCAGCTTTAACTTCTGAGAAAATAAAGTGCCTCATCCACAGCTACCACAAAAGACTTCAAGCTCTCACTGATGTTAAAGGGGTCAACACACAATCATCTCTCTCTCTCACACACACACGCACACACGCTATCTCTATTTCACTTTTTTCACTTAATTCTCTTCTTAATATTGTTATTATTCATTATTCTGAATAATAATATTCACTCATGTATTGTTAGAGTTATATTTAACACCATACTACACTCCTGTTGTTTTTGTTGGTACAATAAATTCTAAATGTCTGTGGTACGGCTCACCTGGACTGATTACTCAGTGTGGCGTATTTTTTATCATTTGAACGTAGAAATGCTTTGGGACTATACATCTTGATATAATACAATGTACTAATGTTATTATGCATTTACAAAATACAATATATGAAGAGATCTTTTCCAAAACACCATAAATCCATTTCTATTGTTTCAAGAGAAATACGATTTTTCTACCCAGTATCTTAACACCTTTTGTTCTTTGTATTAATACTTTACTTTTTTAATTATTTTTAACAACCTGCTACAGTGGACCAATCACCTTTCGGGGTATCCGCTCTCCTCCCATCGGGATTGGTTTCATGACCCAGTCCTCATTCCAAATTAATTGAATTGCCCTGGTATAGAGCGTGACTTATCACCACCTGTTTTACCACAGCTACTTAAAAACCTACTGTGGGGAATTTTTCTGTGTTCTACAGTTCAGCACGCCAGCTTTCACGTATTTTCCGGCAGCTGCTGCAGCTATATCTCATTTTCTTTAGGATTTTTTTAGATATTCATTAAAAATTCCACTCATTAGACTTACCAGTGTACATTTCAACATTTATAACTGTAAGGATTAACACTAAAAACCCGTGACAAGGATAAAAGTCTATCATGGTGATTTGAAAAACAGAGCAGTACACTGGAAATAAAAGTGAAACTAAAATATCTTATTGGTAAACGTGAGCTTTCACTTTTTGTTGTTGATGACTTTAGTTTCTGACCAGGGCTCAGCTTCAGTTACTGAATTAACCAAAATAACAAGTTGTGTAAATGTAATGGGGTCAGATTTTGTGTGGTATTTATAATTTAAGGATAAAGTTCTAACAGTAAGAAAAACAACCATCTTTCCTATCTAAAAAAACAGACCAAATATAGTATACTGGAAAATATCAATCTGTCAGTGAAGAGCTGCATAAAGGCATATTAAGGTCTGACAGGTCAAGACCCTCTGATAGCCCCCTACATAGATTTACTTACAAAAGACCAGGATGTCGCCATGTTTGAAGCATCATCCTGCTCTCTGTTGCCTAATTCTGCCCAGGAATGCAGTCGTTCCATTACAGCCAACACCTCAAGTGCATTTTGGACCTCTTAAACTCCTCTAATCGCTTCTGTTTGCCTGTCATACTAATATTACATCATCCACTGTGTACACTTTGCCTTGCAAGTACAAACATGTACTGGTCTGCACTATTGCCTACATTTTGTGTAGTGTTATTTTCTAGAACTGTTTTTCCTAACGTAGGTCATGTCATTCAATAGGGTAAGAGCACGCCCAGTGTGTGACCCATGAGGACGAGGACACAAAATCAGCAGTTTACAGACAGATAAGAAGACATGATTCTCGGTACGAAGGCTGCTGATAAGGGCTGTGTATGCTGATGTAGTGAAGGACTAAACTCCTCAACCACTGAGATGCCTTCCTCCTTACTCAAAAACAGCACGGTGCAGTTAATGATTTTACCACGAGACACTCGGGCCTCTGTGAAAGCAGCCAACTAGCAGTGAGGACAGAGTGGAATTTTACCCTTATCCTAACACAACCCTATTTATGGTGCAACAGTTCAGCTCTTCTCTGAAGGAAAACAGTAGTGCTATAACCGAATTAGCCAACCAGTTTCTCTCTCGCAGATCTGATCATCAATTCGAAAGGCCAAAGGCTAACAATGACCAGGTGTGATTTCTTTTAAGTTCCGTAAATACCATCAAGAAAAGCAAAATATTATATATAATATAAACAAGCTCCAAATGAACAGTATTAGATTAGGCAATATAGCACTGGCATTCAAGTGCCACAAGTGAACTGTTATTCAACCATATTATATTAGGGGCCATTCAAGTCATGTTCAATACATTTGTAAAGTACAAAATATGGCACTCAGGATTATCTATAATCAGCCCAAGTTTTCATCTACTCCATTATTTAAGAAAGCTGGAGTTCTTCCCATCCAACAAAGAACACAACTCAAGGAATATACTGTACTATGGTTTATATGCTTTTCTGTGGTTTAAGGTATGGTGCCACAGTATATCTGTGATATGTTCTCTGTGGAGATGACTGACAGTTTCTCAAGCCTCTTCCCAGATGACATGCAAGGTCATGAATGATGATTGGTCAGGGTCAAACTCGTAGTGCTGACAGTCTCCTGAGCAAGACAGCAATAGTTTATAAAACTATGACTGCGTAATATGACAAAGTGAATGACATACAACACAACAGATCTATGAAATGGACCAGAGGTCGAGAATTAGGCCAGCGAAATTAGATTTTTAAATTTTTTTTAAATAGTGAGGAGGGTGTCTGACCAAACTTTCATCTTTCATTATCTGACTGAAAATAGTTCAACTCACACTGTGAAGAAAAGCATGAGGGACTTTGGTCAACCTTCAACACTGTGCTAGTTCTTATTCAAAGAAGTGTCAAACTTTCAATTTCATCATCATCATCATCATCGTCCACTTGGTCCAGGGTCCTGTATGGTAGTTTAACGGGATTTAAATTTTTTAGATGTCGGGACAGTCTCTGGCCATGAGGCAATGTGATTACGCACAAATCCGAGAGACCCAGGAACACAAATATGAAGTGCCTGCAGCTAAACTAGGTGCCTTTCAAATCCTGCCGACTCACACTCAAGAATACATTTAAAAAACAGGGCAAGCAACCAGTGTGAAAAGAAGAATCATTCTGTTTTATTGTACAGCCGCTTCCAATAAAACTGGACACCACGCTTGACGCATAAACTACTCGGTCATTGCAGAACAAACAAAAAGTTTATTAAAACATTTCAACACCGCATATTAGAGTAAAACATTGAACTTCCGATCTGAGTTTCTAAAAGTCAGTCCAGCGGGAGCAGTTCCAAGGTAAAGTACAGTTGTAAATCGTCGCAAGTACCTCGTGGACTCAAAAATGAAATGGCCATAACGCAATTTTTCTTCCGCTGTAATGTCACATTTTCGACAGCACTGAACTCAAAGTATTGTGTTGTAATTTCATTCTGCCAATTTTTTGGTAACAACTGTTTCTGAAAATGATGCGTTTTAAGGGTATAAAGCGCTCTTTTTTTACTTAGGGTGTCGGCATGTCACAAATCGGAAGCAGTCTCGGCGGCTATTATTCACTGCTCAAAACACATTCACACACAAACAACAGCACGCATCTCAGTAAGGTTGTTTATTTTATTTCTGCATTACATATGCAGTGTTGTAAACATTCAAACCTGGTCATTGCTTTCAAAGGGAAAAAATATTGACTCTCAAACTGGGTCAACATCTGCAGCCCGGGGGAACCACCATTTCAGAGAACAACCCAAACCTGCTATGCGATAAACGTCACAGGGGTTTAAAAAGAAAAAACATCTACTGTTTGAAAGTTTTACTTGTATTATCTACTTGTATTATCTACATTGGTAGACACCCTCATCCAGAGAGACATAGTTTCTCTTTAGTACAACTGAGGGTTAAGGGTGCTCATGTGCTGCTCATGTGCAGCAACATTAGCTTGTGCTTGAATATATATATATATATATATATATATATATAAAAGGTAAGTCTGTTGGGCTTTTACACCCAAGCCTAGTGGCTCATCAGGCCAGTGCTTATCTCCAGTTTCTGTAGCGTGAAGCGACTAGGAGTTCTAGATGGGACGCTAGTCCATCGCAGGTTACCTTGCCAGTATTTTTACTGGTACCCATTTATACTGCTGGGTGGACAGAGGCACACTTGTGGTTAAGACCTTGCCAGGGGTCTTAGCACGATGGGGGTCCAGCAGGGATTCGAACCCATGAGCTCACAATCGTGAGCCCAGCACCCTAACCACTACGCCACCGGCCCCTGTAAATATATATGTAACGGTTTCACTAAATTAATATTCCTATGCTATTTTTAGATGGGAAAACTGTTTAATGGTTTAAATTATCTAAAACAAACTCATAAATATAGCTTTTCGTGTTCATCCTGAGGTGAAAGTGAAATTAGTCATATTAAGCAGGATATTTTTAGAGAACATGATGAATTGTGAAGATCATAAATACAGCATTGAATGAGAAGAAATGTTTTACAAGCAGGGAGAATACACAGTGTGTGTAGTACAGTAGTGTGTGTGTGTGTGTGTGTGTGTGTGAGAGAGAGACGCCATTCTCTCTGGCTCAATGCAATGATGAGTTGGCAACTGAAACAAGTTCAACACAGCTGCTGTAACACAACCCTTCACTTCATGTACAAGAAGTTTACATCCTTCCATTAAGAAACGCCAGAAACAGAACGAGTAAAAGGTTTAACGCCGTTACATTACAGGTTTTCCATCGAGAACTAAACCACAGCCTGTAAAACCCAAAGCTGTGTCACTTACCTGGAAAACAAACCGCTGTCCGTTAAACCTGACGTTACATACACCGGTTAAAGAAAGATATTTTACCCTTAAAGCTCGAAAAACAAAACCCCAGACCTGAACACACTCTTCAGTAAAACATTACTCAAAATAAATGCTGTCCAACCAAACACACTGCATTATTCTGAAGTTAGCTAGCTGGCCATTTTGAATTGGACCCAAATGACGTTAGCATAATGCTAACACACGACAGTCACTCATCACATCACATGACCTGGCTGTTAGCCAGTTAGCTACATAAATAAACACATACATCACATCGTCACACAGCGAAATTCACTCATAAACATAAAATTAGGGTCACAGAGTACACACTGTGCATCTACCAGCTGTGAAGTTTGTTAATCACCTCCAGTGAAGACGCTATTTATGTCGAGCCTGGTTCCGCTTGCTGATTAGCTTCCTGTGCGATGGCTAGCGTTACCCCTTCATGTCTGGAGCTCAGAAGCTGGGCAGCTCTTCCTCGGAAATACACGGAAAGACGTGCCGGTGGTTTCTGTTCCTCTGGTTAAATCATAACCCTGTTTCTGTGCTGAAACCAGCGACGGCTCGGTTGAAGCAGCGGCGGTTGAAGCGCTGTATGACGCGCGACTGTAGCCGCTGTAAAAGACCCTTCCCATCATTCACCGCGGCATCGCGTTCACATGGTGCGCGTGGCTGATCTATGTTTATAGTACAGGGCTGCGTGCAAAAGTTTACGCACCCGTGTGTTGTGGACGAGGAAACCAAATTGTACACTCAGTCACTCACTCATTTGCTGAACCACAGAATCCACAAGGGCTCGAGCCTCTCTCAGCTGACACTGGGCGAAGGCGGGGTACACCCTGAACAACCTGGGCAAACATACACACACACATATTAGCTAGCCCACACACAGGTTTAGGTCATAGGGAGTGCCCATGCAAAATTTCAGAAAGCTATCACGCATGTGAGTTGAGCAATGGCCCGCACAAACTTTATATGTTCAAGGTAACTGTACCAAGGTCAAAGGTCACATATGCCAATTAGCTACCCTATGCGCAGGTTTAGGTCATAGGGAGTGACTATGCAAAATTTCAGAAAGCTGCCAAGCAATGGCCAGAACAAAGTTATTGTCACACGGTCCGCCCGCCTACCCAACTGCCTGCCTAAAAGCCCGCCCAGCCCGGCCGCCAAGCCAACAACAATACCCCTCCAGCCATAACAACTGAGGGGTAAAAACACACAGTCTAGGCAGGCAAACAAATTTTTGTCTTTGTCAAGCAAAGCAACATGAAGTGTTAACAGGAACATGGAACATAAACTCATTAAACAGATAACAACATACAAATGACAGCCGAAATCAGCTATTATAAGGCGCTGGAGTGTAGTATAGTTTATACCTTTTTCTTATTTAATGTAATGTATTCATTCATTCATTTGCCAAATCGCTTTATATTTTAGGGTAGGGGGGGGGGGGGGTTGAAGCCTATCTTAGCTGACACTGGGCAAAGACAGGGTACACCCTGAACAGCTTGCTAGTCCTTTGCAGGGCCAACACACACACACACAACCATTCCCACTCACAATTAGGAGCAATCTGAAACAGGCAGTCAGCCTAATGTGCATGTCTATGGACGATGGGAGGAAACCGGAGTACCCGGAGGAAACCTAAACAAGCCTGGGACTTGAACCCAGGACCTCTGTGAGTGGGGATGTGCTAACTACCACGCCACCATGCCACTCATATGTAATTGATTTTTTACCACCTTATCGTGGTGGTGGGGTTTGCGTGTCCTAATGATCCTGGGAGCTATGTTGTCTTGGGGTCACCCAATGCAAACAGGTCCTAGGTGAAGGTCCAGACTAAGCGCGGTTCAGAAGACCTCTTAGAGCAGTATTATTTTAAGGACACAGTTTCCCTTGCCCGGATGCGGGATACCAGGGTTTTCCCCCCTGGAGCAGGCCTGGGGGAGGGGCAAAAAGGCGAGCACCTGGTGAACGGGCTTCTGCCCATGGAGCTCGGCCGGGCCCAGCCCGGAGAGAAGACATGGGTCTGCTCTTTCATGGACCCGTGAGCTGGGTGGCAGACAAAGGTGTGTATTCTGCCGGACCGATCCTGGGCTACTGACTCCGGCTTTTGGGACATGGAATGTCACTTCTCTTGTGGGGAAGTAGCCTGAGCTGGTGCGCGAGGTTGAGAGATAACGAATAGATATAATCAGGCTCACCTCGACACATAACTTGAGCTCTGGAACCACCCATCTCCAGAGGGGCTGCACTTGGCACCAGGACACCCTAGGCTGCAGTTCGATGATTGACTTCGTAGTCGTGTATTCGTACTTACGACCGCATGTTCTGGACACTCGGGTGAAGAGAGGAGCTAAGCTGTCAACCGATCACCACTTGATTTGTTCGCTGGCTCTGATGGCAAGGGAGGCCGTCCTCCAGACCTGGGAGACCCAAGTGTGTGGTTAGGGTCTCCTGGGAATGTTTGGCGTAGTCTCCTGTCAGCAGTTCCTTCAACTCCCACCTCTGGCAGAACTACAACCACATCTCGAAGGAGGCAGGGGACATAGAGTCCAAATGGGCCATGTTCAATTGAAATGAGCTTCAGTTGCTATTTACGTCTTTAAATGTTTCACAGATGTCATGTTGAGGTTCAGTAATGTTTGTGTGTTCTATTAAACGTTGCTTATCGGTATTGTGGTGTTACAGAATATATAAAACACTCAATGTATAGTAATCTGTCTCTGATTGTAGTTAGAGACAAATGTTTGGCAAGCTGAAACCCCAAATTAGCTAAAACAGTGAATCTTTTTCATTCTGTTACAAAATAACTGTTATAACAATTAATCCACAAAATCAAGTTGTACATGATCAGGCTATCAGCTACGTACAACTAGATTGAGTAGAATAACTGTTCTATTGTATCCATATCAACTGGATTGTCAGAAATCTAGCATTTTTATATCATAATTTATTCAAATTTTAAAACTTATACAAGAAAACTTCTGCTCAAAACAGCAAACCAACAGCAACAGCCAACAGCTAAATTTTTTTGTATTATCAGCACCTATTTTCCATGTATTTCCTATGTAGCCTAGCTCAGTGTGGACAGTGCTTGGTGCCCCTAATCAAAACACCAATGAAAAAACTACAGTCATTTTTTTTTTTTTTTATTAGGTATGTGTTCTGAAGGGTGACCATGCATCAGTAAAAAAGATGCTGAAAGGTTTTATGTAAAGTGAAAATAAACTCAGTGATAAGCTTTCCTTTTCATCTTCAGCACCCTGAACCTGGTGTCACAGTTACTAATCTAACAACAATAAATGCTGAACATAAGAGCTTTGTGTGTGCTCTGAAAATGAAGTTGTAGGCACTGACACTGTATAAAAATTGCATTCTTAACGTCAAATCCATTCCGTTAAAATTGAGTTGTTTTTTTAGTATTTAATCTAGTAGTAGACTTGATTCTGCAACACGCTCCAGCATTTTTTATTTTTATGAATCTACTTACAGTATATGAGCTGATATCCTAGTAATAGAGTCACCAATCAGAAAGCACAATTGCTCATTCACTGGGTGTGGATATCATAAAGTGAGTTATCCCATTACAACAAAATGTGTCATTCTGGTATTACAATGTTATTCTGTACCAAGTGTTAATTTCTAGCACCCAAAGATATTGTGTTATAAAATGTTATTTTAGAATTTCTATATTATATAATAGATTGGCCCTGCGATGGCCTGGCGAGCTGTCCAGGGTGTACTCTGCCCTTGCCCAGAGTCGGCTGAGATGGGCGCCAGCTACCCCGTGACCCTAATTAGGATTAAGCGGTTCAGAAAATGAATGAATGAACAAATATAATGGATAGTTATAATAATAATAGTTATTTATTATGAAAAAATTCCTGATATTAAGCTTTTACTTTTTTTTTTTTTTACACTACACAGTGACTGCAGCTCACATATGTTTGATAATTTTAATTCTGAGATAAGACTTAATGCATTCTAAGTCAAATAAAATAAACTCACAGGCATAGGATGATTTACATGTTAGCTGTAATTAGTTTTTAGTAAACTGTCATTCACTGCCAGTACATTCAGCAGAATATAATTTCTCAGTTTATGCTTCCCAACATGACAGTAAGACTGTAACGTCTGAAGGGTTCAGGAACCCTTGACACCTGGAAAAACAGGTTTTCCGAGCGACAGTAGTCATTTTTGCATTGCAAGGCTTTATTTGTGGTTGTCACACAACACTGTTTTTGGTTTCTGTCTTTACGACACATGCGGGGTGACATCAGACCATCAATACCGCAAACAGATATAGACAGACAGCCTATAACCTTGAAATCTGTTTGCTTTACAGAAACTGCCATAAAATTTAAGCACATCCATATACTATCAGTGTAACTTAAAATCCAGTTACAGACTATACACACAACATTATACTACTACAGTAGGCAGGCTTTTTTATTTTATAAATTCCAACAATTTTCCTTTTAGTATTACTGTGAGGAATATATTTAAGCAGAAAGAGTTAAGACTCCTAGTTGAACTATTTTTCAAATTTCTCAAGGTTACTGTACTTTCATTCACAGATGGATGAGATCTAAGTAACATGTTTTTTAAAATAGGGAACAGTAGACACAAATAATACAAACAGGGATAAAATATTAAAATAATAAAGGCACGTGTTATTTATTTATGCATCAATATGGCAACATATAAAGCATTTTATTTCAAACCATGTTCACCTTCTCACATGGTTCTCTCAGGAAACCAGTGAGAGCAGTTAATTAAACTTGAGGACAGAATGAAACACATTACAATAGAACCCACGAAAGTGTCCCAATACATCATGGGTGCAGAATAAGAAGTTAGTAAGACTGACTGTGGCATGTGCTTTAAATCTGTTGCTAGCATGACTGAAATGGGTCTATTTTACTAAGATGTTAATTATTATTACTAATTAGCCAGCTGCTTTAATGTGTCTGCATGTTTATGACGTACTCAGATTGCACATGCTTTGGAGTAAAATGCTGTAGGTTGCATACTGGTCATATCACGGCCCGTTTTTCTCCTCAGCAGCCTCTGTATTTCTCTACTCTTTCTTCTCAGCCTCATCCTCTGGGATGTAGACACTAACGGTGAACTTGCCAGCCTCTTTGCCGTACTTGTTCTTCACTAGCAGGGCATACTTGCCTGAGTCAGTTGAACTGACTGCTGCAATAGTGATACTGGCAAATTTGCCGTGCTCAAACTTGAGTGAGATGTGATCATCAGGTACCAGCACCTTCTCGTTCTTCAGCCAGCTAACTTCAGGTTGAGGGTCGCCCCACACATTGCCGGTGAGGTTCAAAGACTGAACAGAAATTACAGGGAAACAAATTGGAGAATCCAGAATGTTATTATACCACACTATTTCTGTAATTATTATTATTATCCCAATTTCTGTAGTATAAAATAAATAAATAAATAATCAATAGCAAGTGTGATCACAATATCATGCCAAAACTGATTACAATCCAATTCTGGTGCATTCCAAAATGTTTCATGTCTCTTATATGGGGCATGTAATTAGAAATTGAGTCCAGTGTACCAAAAGATCATTTAGCATATTATGATTTGAAACAAGAATATTTCAAGGTTATTTTTTTGTTTTGTTTTTATTTGCTGTAAACATATTCCTTAATCTATAATGTATCTGTCAATATATTACAGTATTATAATGTTTAACAACCTAGAAAAGTCTTAGTAGGCCAAATAAATTTCAGTGTACACATTGTTTACAGGCAATTTTCTCCAGACTTAATTTCCTGCTTATAAAAATTCACAGATTTTTACTAATCTTTTTGAATTGGATGTAGGCATGCAAGTTTAACAAGTGACCCCCTTATTTTAAAGATAATTAACTGCAGTTTTAGAGTATATACAGTAGGGCACAGTGATGATTATACACAAATAGAAGATAAATCAGAAACCAACTACTATTTAAGTATTTATTTCATGTAATATTGGATCATAGTGATGAGAATAAGTAAACGAACAACAATATATAGTACTAACAAAAATAACTTATTTATCTTTTTAGGCATAGTGTTCACATATTTTTTAATTTCTTCACTCGCTAAACCGTTCCATATGGTTTGAAGTTCATTCATGCTATGCAAAAGTCAAAATATTTAAATTTCTGACACCTTTGAAAAATTGGTGATTTTCTTAGTCTCACTGAAAGCAACATCACATGCAAAATTTCAGCTCATCTGATTAAAAAACATTGCATGAAGCAGTATTGATTGACGCTACTGCAATCATAAATAATTACAACATATGTGTCCAAATGTTATGTGTGTTACTGCTAATAATAAGAACAGTTCAACAAAATAACTGTACTCATAAATTTACTAATATTTTTGAAAACTAAAGGTTAATTAAAGTCAGTGTGTCCATGATTACACTGTGTCTCTAAGATCGAGCTGCACAAACTGTAGATTTTTTACTTTCTGGAAACTTTTTCCGATGTTCCGACACAACTTGTAGAAGGAACTGAAACTGATCCTCATTCTTTGTCAACAGTTTGTTGTAGCACTCTATCAGAGCTACACCTCTCTCTGCATGGTCATTGATAAGACAGTGTTTTATGCTTGCCTGAAAGTATCTTGGGTCTCCCGTGTTTCTGGATCCTCAGAGAGGAAGCCATTTGGAAGCCCAAGCTTTTGGAAAAACAGCTTTGTGTTTTCAGAGACAAAGTCTTCCAGCTTGCGTTAAACAAAGTTATTGACATCTGGAGCTAGACGCTTTTGAGGCAATGAGTCAGTGGATTTACCAAGAGCACTGACCATGAGTCGCTTTGTGGAAGAACTCACAGACGAGTCAAAAAAAGCCAGAGCCACTAACTCTTTAGACAAATACCACAAGTGGTGATGGAATTTTTCAGCAGTGCTTTCGAGATGGCCAGATTGATGTCCTTATAACTGACCTCGTATGCCACCTCTAAATCTAATTATATATATAATGGCACCGCCATTCTCATCAGACACACCTGGAGCACCAATAACATGGTAATATCGCAGTCGTGCTCAGAGAATGTGGAGTATATTACATTAAAGTGCAGACCATTTTATTTACCAAGAGAACTGCAGTGTGTTATCGTGAGCAGAGTATACATACCTCCCTCAGCCAATGAGGACAAGGCTCTGAAAGAACTGTACAACATGAGATCCAGACATGAAATTTCATACCCAGATGCTGCTCTCATAATTCTAGGGGACTTTAATCACTGCAACTTACGAAAGAGCATGCCTAAATTGTATCAGTTGTTAACTTCCTCACTAGGGAAACAACATCTTGGACCACTGATACGGCAACATTAAAAATGCTTATTCTGCTTTTCCCAAACCACACTTTGGGAAGTCTGACCACCTAACTGTTCTTCTTTGGCCAACTTGAACCACTAGGCTGAAGTCAAATCCAGTAACAGTGAAAACTGTTGTGAAGACTTGGACTGACAGTGCAGTGGAAGAGCTGCAGGGCTGCCTAGAGGCTACAGATATGGGAATGTTTAAAGAAGCTAGCAGGAACATTCATGAATACACAGACACTGTAAGCAGCTATATCAACTGGTGCACATTTATTTGGATTCCCTTCCACACTATTAAAGTGTACCCCAATCAGAAGCCATGGTTCAACATAGACATACACAGGAAGATCGGGCAGGTCGGGCAACATTATGGAGTATAAGCATGCACGGTATGAGCTACAGAAATCCATCAAGGCTGCCAAAAGGAAATACTCCCAAAGACTGGAGAGCTGCTACAGAGACAACAACACTCCAAATCTGTGGCAGGGAATACAGACAATTACAGACTACAGGACTAATCTCAACAGTGCGGAAGTCAGTGACTCCATCCAACCAGACACATTTAACAGTTTCTATGCAAGACTTGACAGAGACAATAGGGACACTCCCTCCAAGTCCTAATGTGGCCTCCAGTGAAACTGCACTCCAAGTGTCACACACTCAAGTCCTGAGAGGGTTTAAAAGGGTAAATCCCTGGAAAGCTGCTGGACCCGACAGAGAGATGGTCCATTCCATCAACTCTGCAGTCCGGAGAGTGTAGATCCTCTACAGTTTGCCTATTGTCCAAACAGATCAGTGGACGGTGTGGTCGCTCTGACCCTCCACTCAGCGCTACAGTACCTGGACACTAACAACACATTCATGAGTACTCTTTTTGGATTACAGCTCTGCCTTCAACACTGTAAGGCCAATGAAACTGGTTGGGAAGCTGACAGACCTGGGGGTACCAACACCTACCCAGAACTGGATCCTGGACTTCCTCATCGGCAGATCACAGGTTGTGAGGATGGGAAACAAGGTCTCTGCAGAGATCAAAATCAGCACGGGAACACCACAGGGCTGAGACAGTCTCAGCCCCAAACATTTCTCACTTTACACTCATGACTGTGTCTCCACCACTAACAATAACATAATTTTCAAGTATGCAAAGGAACAGATGAATCTGCACACAGGGAACTGGTCCACAGAATCACTCCCTATGGAGAAGACAATAACCTGCTCCTCAACACAGAAAAAAACAAAGAGCTCATCCTAGACTTCAGGAGGAGGGTCCCCCTCTGCAGCCCCTTACTATTAAAGGGACAGTAGTAGAGCATACTCACAGTTTCAAGTTCCTCGGTCTCCACCTTTCGAGGAACGTGAGCTGTGCCAAGAACACTGTGGTGACTGTAAAAAAAAGCCCAGAAGTGCATGTACTTCATCAGGCTGCTGAAGAAGGCTGGGCTTGGTCGTAAACCTCTAACGCTAGCCTACTGAGGACACATGGAAAGCATCCTCACCTGTGAAATCAAAGTGTGGTACAGAAATATCACCACAGTGGAGAGGAAGTCGCTTCAGTGGGTCATCAAGACAGCCGAAAGGATCATCTGCGCTAGCCTTTCTTCTATGGACACTATATTCACACATCGCTGCAGAAGAAAAGCACAGAGCACCCTCAAGGATAAACACCATCCAGGTAATGCTCTGTTCAGGTTTAAGAGACTCAGGGTACAATCTTAGACAGCACAGGCCAGAGAGAATCCCCACCCACAGGGCCCGGTTCCATAACAGCTTCTTTCCTGCTGCTGTCAGACTGGTGTCTAGGGACTTTGACACACTACACCCCCAGAACCACTGCATAATAACAACTACAACACAATAAATGCTGTATGTGCAATAAAAGTGCAATACATGTGTAAAACACAATGTGCAGTTTAGAATGTGCAACATAGAATGTGCAATTTAGAATTTAGTGTTCTTCTAAATCTAGAAACTTGTCCTTATACTTAAAATTTTTTTATATTTATATTTTCCTTGTTAATTCTTAACATAGTTGTTAACAAAACTCTGGCAATCAATATTAATTTTATATATATATATATATATATATATATATATATATATATATAAACACCAAACTATGT
>JAQMYF010000010.1:623195-633249 GCA_030014195.1 Neosilurus mollespiculum | reverse complement strand
TTTTTATATATATATATATATATATATATATATATATATATATATATATATATATATATATACACATCAAACTTTGTGCAGCACGTGAACTGTCCCACCAGAGAGCAGAGAACTTTAGACCTGCTGTATGCAAATACTAATGGTGCCTACAGTTCCTCCCTTCTCCCCCCCACTTAGGAGATCAGACCAGAGCTTAATTTATCCTTCTTCACGCAGACTGGCAAGCACTCTATGAGCCCCACAGTGAGTTACTCCATAACTTTTTTGCACCAATGCCATGTTCTAGCTCAGAGAGCCTATTGTTACCCAAATAACAAGCCGTGGGTGACTAAAGACATCCAAGCCCTCCTTAACAACAAGAAGGGGGCATTCAGGGCTGGCAACAGAGAGTAGATGATCTGAAGTTTACTGAGAGTCAAGATCAAAGAGGCTAAGGACAGTTACAGGAGAAAGCTGGAGTGGAAACTCCAACATAACAACATAAGAGAGGTTTGGAGTGGTATGAAGACCATCACTGGTTTCAGGCCATCCAACAGCAGAGCTGAGGGCGGTGAGGACAGGGCCAACAGGCTAAATGTTTTTAACAGATTTGACACTGCGGCTACTGCTCAGCCCCCTTCTAACTCATCAGGAGCATGTCTGAAACCCCCCTGCCACACCACCCTCTCTCCCTCCCTCTCCTTACTGCACCTCTGCCTCTTGTGATGGACCTGACACTCCTCCCCCACCTGTCAACCTGTGCCCCCCAGCTCTGTGGAGTCTTACATTACATCTTCATGATGAGCCCAAGTCTACAAATGGTCCCAGTGAAGTGGAAGACATCATGCCTCATTCCTGTACCAAAGACTCCACATCCCAGTGAATCCCAGGATTACAGACCCGTGGCACTGACTTCACATGTCATCAAGACCCTACAGATACTCATACTGGATCAACTCCGACCCATGGTTAGACCACATATGGACCCCCTTCAGTTCGCTTGACCTGGACCAGCCAGCAAGCACTGTGAGGGTCATGTTTTTTTACTTTTCCAGTGCATTCATTACCATCAGGCCGACCCTCCTGGGTGAGAAGCTGACAACGATGCTTCTCTCGTGTCCTGGATTGTGGACTACCTGACCGGAAGACCACAGTATGTGCGCCTGCAGCACTGCGTGTCGGACACGGTAGTCAGCAACACCGGAGCACCACAAGGGACTGTCCTCTCCCCTTTTTTCTTCACCCTCTACACAACTGACTTCAGCTACTGCACAGAGACCTGCCATCTTCAGAAGTTTTCTTATGACTCTGCTGTAGTTGGATGTATCAGTGGAGGTGATGAGACGGAATATCGGGCTGCTGTGGATTCCTTCGTCACATGATGTGAGCAGAATAATCTGCAACTTAATGTGACAAAGACAAAGGAACTGATTGTGGATTTTAAGAGATCCAAAACACCAGTGGCCCCTGTTTCCATCCAGGGCATCAATGTGGAAATGGTAGAGGATTACAAATACCTTGGAGTTCATATTGACAATAAACTGGACTGGGTTAAGACCACTACCACGCTTTACAAAAAGAGCCAGAGCAGTCTCTATTTTTTGAGGCAGCTAAGGTCGTTTAACATATGCCAAACACTGCTCTGGATGTTGTGGCCAACGCTATCCTCTATGCTGTTGCATGCTGGGGCAGTAGGCTGAGGGATGCAGTTGCAAACAGACTGAACAAACTGATCCGCAAGGCCAGTAACATTGTGGGGATGGAGCTGGATTCTCTTTTGTCCAAAAGTGAATGTTGTCCAAAATAAAGACAGTACTGAACAATACCTCCCACCCGCTTCACAACCTGCTGATCAGTCACAGGAGCACGTTCAGTGAGAGACTGATACCACCTAAATGCTCAATGGGATAAATAAAAAATAGTATATATTACACAGGAACTGCATTCTCTGATTTCTTTGCTATCCTGGGATAATTAATAATTGACCTGAAATAGATCCAAAAGTGGCTGTGAGAGATTTCCAACTCCTGGTCTGAACAGTATAAAACTCACAGTGTTCTTGCCTCATTAGAACAGCAGGTACCCAAAAATTTCTCTTTTTTTTTCTGTTTATCAAGTAAAGTAGGAAGCGCCGGCTCATCATCATTTGATGACTCTGGCAATTAGTTCAACTGTATGCTCGCATGATTGTATTGTGTTCAATGTGAATATTAATGTTCTGTTAAATTTTTCTCACACTTTCACATTCTTTATTTGTATATAGGCCCACCCCAAGGTGTGAAAGGGGTTGTAAACAATTTCTCTTGTGGCCTGTGATTATAATGACGGGAGCATAAGAAAAGCAAACTAAAACCAGATTTTTATGTTGTTGTTGATCTTTCTTTCTTTTTTTTTTTTTTTACATTTTTAAAGCATGAGTGGTCATGTGGTCACGCATGCTCCATTACAGCATCAGATAGCACCTACCCTTTGTAGTATATACTAAAGAAACTTAGTATATACTACATGGGAATGTGGCGGCACGATGGAGTAGTGATTAGCAGGCCCGCCTTGCAGCAAGAACGTGCTGTGTTTGAGTTCCAGGCCTGTCCAGGGCTTTTTGTGTGGAATTTGCCTTTTCTCCTTATTCTGGGTACTCAGGTTTCCCCCCACAATCCAAAGACATACAAGACTAATTGACTGCTCCAATTGCCCAGGTGTGAGTGCGTGTGTTGGCCTCGCAATGATCTGGCGAGTTGTTCAGGATGTGTCTTTGTCCAGTGTCAACTGTGATAGGCTCCATCCTTGCCGCGACCCTTGTAAAATTAAGCAGTTTGGCAAATGAGTAAGTGAGGGTACATGGGAATGGTGTGATCTGATTGGTTTGCTATCTCAGGATCATGGACATTATCCACCTTGTAAAGCACCATTGATAAGGAAAAAGCGACCATCGAGCAGAAAAAGGCAAAAGATTTCAAGGTAAAAAAAAACATGTTTCATACTTTGAATGGATTTCAAAAGATGATGAAGTGGAGCATGTGTGACCCTTGTGAAGGAGCAGGCAGCATGATTGCTGTCACACATTAAAAATGTAAAAATAAACCATAAAAATCTGGTTTTATTTAGCTTTTCTTATGTTCCCTTGTAGTATATGCTAAAACAATTAATAGCCTCAGTGTACCGGGGGACTGTTCACCACTGAGCCTTTGGTGTGTAAATGCTAAATCATTTTTAATGGGGTTATTTGGTATCCTGGACAGTTGGAGATGTATTACCTTGCCTTCCTGGATAGTGACCACATCTGGCAGGCCTCCAATTACACGTGCTCGGTCTACGAGAAAAATGAAGCAGTCAGTCAACCTCTTGGTAAATCAATGTGTACTCTGAAGGAATTTCCTACTCCTGACCCTACATGTCATTATAATGTGAACAACAAGAAGTGAGGTTACAGCACAGACTATCAAGAGTAAACATTCCCTGACATTAAGACAGGAGATGCATCCCTTATTACATCACTATTGTATGTGTAGTCTATGCAAATAGGTAAGGAAGATTGAAATAGCATCCACATGTTTTCAGAACAAGCTGTCCTCAAGAAAGAGCACAACAGCGACAGCAGAGAAAATCACTTACTTCTCTCTGCAATAGCTGCAGCCCTGAGGAAGGAAATGGATAAGCGCACTGTTAGTGAAGGCTTTAAATAGCATCAGAGCCTGTTAAGGTGATATGGTCTACTTCCATACAGCGGTGTCAGAAAAAGCTCCAGGCAATAACGTCAAGAGGATGTACTCAGATGTTACTTTCTATTTTAGGACTTTAGCAGACATGTTTTTTTGCAAATGGCAGTTTATAGAAGTGTACATTATTTGTGAATGATATCTTTTTTTTTTTTTTTTTTTTAAATAAAAGCAAGATACAGATCATAACACAGATAATAATGAAGTACATAAGTAATTAACTACTTACTTCAGCCTCTGGAACTCTGAATAGGCCTCTTCCCATACTTCAGTGGAATAGAAAATATTGAACATTATTCAAGAGAGTATTTTGTGGGAAATAAAGGAAATAATAAACTCAAAACTAATGTCACACTGAGACAAAAACAATGTAGTTAAAGAAGGCTTGGAACACCTGAGGCCTTTACCTTGGCCGGTGAGGTCAAGCACTCTCCTGACGCTGCCTTCGCCAGCAAAGATGTCGATGGCATACTTGCCCTTGTCCTTGTCTGTGGGCTCTTTTACTTTCAGCCACAGCTGCTCTCCTGTGACTCCACACTGCACTCTGTCTGAGTATGAAATCTTCCCATCTCTGAATGGCCACAAATGAGGACAAATCAGAGGGCACTATAAGGACTATCATATCAAACTCATACAAGGAAAAACCATTACAGATCCACACTCCTGGCCTGCTATACAGAAAAAAACTCAAAATTGCAGATGCCAGCATTAGTGCAGGTAGGGATGGGAAGTGCTTCATGGAGCAGATTGTAATGCACAACACAAAACACATTAGCACAGAGCCAGCCTCTTTCTGACCTTTTGTTCTTTTAGAGTGCTATGCTCTCAAAACACACTCCTGACAGCCCATTTGTGGATCGAGTGCACTGGAGATAAAAGTTGGCCAAATTTCACTTGTGTTAGTCCTTGTGTATATTTTAAATGACCTGAGAGAAGTCGGCATTTCATATTCTGGATATTTATTTAATATTACTATTTGACAGGTGGTATGATTGCACAATGTGCAGCGTAGTCGCCTCACACCCCCAGTGCCCCTGATCTGATTCTGAGTTTCGTGTCCTTCCTGTTCATGTGGGTTTCCACCTGGCTCCCTGGTTTCCTCCTATCTCCCCAAAAAAGTTAGTAGTTGTGCTGGTGATGATTAGTTACACCTTTAAGTATGAATGAGTGTGTGAATATGTGTGTAGATATATGTGAGGGTGTTCTGGAATAGACTGACATTCCAATCATCCCATTTAGGCCATATTCCTGCCTCATTCTGTTGAGAGGAGCCAGTTGAGGTGGCTCGGCCATCTGATTAGAACGCCTCATGAACGCCTCCATGGTGTGGTGTTTTGGGCATGTTCAACCAGGAAGAGACCACGGGGTCGACCCAGAACACGCTGGAGAGACTATGTCTCTCAGCAGGTCTGGGTTAACCTCGGTGTCCCCCTGGAAGAGCTGGAGGAAGTGGCTGGGGAGAGGGACGTCTGGACCTCACTGCTTAGCGGGCTGCCCCCACGATCTGACCCCAGATCAAGTGGAAGAAGATTTGTAATCTCTCATTTATGCATATGTTTATATTTTAGTATAACTTTCTCCATGCAAAAATTAAATCAGCAAAGTGTAATGTGGTGAAAAACATTTTAAAAGCAGGAAAATGGACCTAAAATTTCAGAAACCTTTTCAATCTGTAAAAAAAAAATCAGTTTTGTAATTCAGTTGTTATCGTCTGTACACTGTCTAATATGTCAATAAAGTAAAAGATGGAGTGCATCCAATGATCTTTGGCTCATTCCTAATTATACAGACATCATAGTGATTCTTTATATGAAAAGGCTTAGTTCTCACAAGGTTATCTAAAGGTTATCTAGTACCATTCCCTGATAACGTTCCCAGAACAATTAGAAAACTTTCCAAAATAACGTTTTGTGAATGTGTTCATAACCAAAAGCAAACGTTCAGAGAATGTTCTGGGAACTCAAAATTGTTAGCTGGGTACACTGTGACCCTGATCACCATAAAAACAACAACAAAGAGTTTACTGAAGATGAATCAATTTTCAACTGAGCATCTGTGATCTTGAAAGTAACTGCAGTAATGTGAATTATTCTGTCTCTGAAAGGGGCAGTGTCATGGTTAATGAAAATCGTCTAAATAACATAATTTCCTTAATTTATTTGCAAATATTGCAAAAATTCGTTGTCGGTAGTATGCGGAACAGTCATTTGACACAGAAAACATTTTATTTATCAATGTGTATGCTACCAGAAGCTGATTTCAAGCATTTCATATATTTCAAAAAATACTATAAGATGTATAGACTTGCATACAAAATGACTGAATGACATTCAATAAAAAGTACAACCTCCCATTATTTATGAGTGTGTGTGGTGAATATGGACAATCATTTATATTGTAGAAAATTTGTTTTACAGAGGATTATAGACATGAAATAGGTTTGAACAACAAATTTTCCTGCAGCTCACAGTAGGATTGCAATCTGTGAAAACTGTTCATCCAAACAAGTTTTTAAAAATTCCTTGTTGCAGTCCATTCCCATCCGCTCCATGTCAGGTTTGAAAATTTAAAACCCCTTTTGTTTTGGAAGGCTATTTAACAAATATAGACTAGTATTTTGGACATTCACTGCATATTTATAAGACTATTTGTGCAAGTGAATTTAGGTAAAAATCATGACGCCTCTCCATTAAGCATATACAGTTGATATGCGAGAATTGTGGCTGGTACTACCGTGGCCACTCAGTGACTATTCAGGTGGATTTTGGATGCAGTCTCATACAGAAATATGGAGGAGGAAAGTATGAGGCATTTGTGCCTCATAGGTCTCAGTTGTCGTGTCTAGCAGCAGTAACTGTGGTGCATATGTGTACATGTCTACCACCACGGAAATCTACGGTAACATCCATGTATGACTCACAGATGCATTGATTCATGAAACGGTTAGATTGGCACACACAGAGGTAATTTCAGCATGACCAAACATTTAATGTATAGAAGTCATGCCCTCCCAGAAAGCAGGGTGTATTCTGACACTTACGGTGTGCTTACGGTTGACCCACAGAAAGGCTAAAACTCATCTACCATAGTCATTCCGTCTATGTGAGTCTGAGGCTTTATATCTTATCTCTTATATGTGTCAGACTAAATACTGTTTGGAATCAGAAAAAAAAATATCAGGGAAAAAAGCACTCTGCAAATTAGTAAATGTTTTGGGCATCATTTAAATTCAGTCCCACTGCAATCAAACACAGACGGCAACATTTCAGGGTTCATAATACATATAAAAGACAATTAAGAATAAAAAACCCACTTGTGAAACCAGCCAACAGGAAGCTCCTCGGTGTGATGCACGACAGACGTGTAGATGATGATTCCATGCTCGGTGCTCTGGACCTTTAGTTCGGTAGAAGAGTGAGCTATGATGAAAGGAAAAGTATTGGTATCACATGCAGATGGGTAACAAATTGAAGGAAAAACAACAGGAAGTGATCAGTCAACTGAACAATATTTGCATGTGTTTGTCCTTACACATGGCATGAGCATCATAGTCATTTAATATGCACTTTCAACCACCATTCCCAACCCCCAACCATATTTCCTGATGTATTTTCTTTATCATCCATCCATCCATCTATCTAACCTTCCTCCTTCCATCCATTTTCTCTTGCTTATCTGAAGCCAGGTCACAAAGGTCTAGGAGGGAAACCCAGGCATCCCTCTCCATGGCAACACTCTCCAGCTCCTCCTCATAGATCTGGAAGTGTTTCCAGGCCAGACAGGATGTATAAGCCTTTCGGCAAGTTCTGGGTCTGCTCCGGGGCCAGGTGTGGCTGGAAAAGCTCTAAAGGGAGGCAATCAGGAGGCTTCCTAATCAGGTGCCCGAAACACCTCAGCTGACTCCTTTCGATACAGAGATGCAGCTGCTCTACCTAGAGTTCCCCCGGATGTCTGAGCTCCTCGCCCTATCTCTAAGGCTGAGGATAGACAGCTTGTTTGTGATGTCTTTCCCACAGACCTAAATCCAGACATCAATTTAGCCTCTGTGCTTATTGAAACACAGCCAGTTGAAAGGACTTTGAGCTCAATTATTGAGCCCCAATAATGAACATTGCTTCAGAGTCACGTAGATCTGTTCCTTTTGCTATCTTGATCCAAAATCGACACAGAGTGAGCCTGCTCAGCATTTTAATCCATGCTATAAAGCATGCTGCGACATTAATTGCTACATTAATTGGTATACTCATTCAATCGGGTTTTTCCTTTCATTTGTAACTTTTACATCATAGAACAGAACATAAAAAGCAGTTGAAAGAATCATGTGAAAAGAGTATGAACTCACCTATAACTTTGAACATTTCATTCAAGATGGCTTTATAACCTTTAGGGAAAAGTCAGAAATCTTGGAATTATCTTTAGTATGTCTTAGAATATTACACTGGATACAGTATTTCAGAAACTTTGTCTTAGATGTGAGATTTATATGATATCAGGAGAACAGTGGATATTAAGGAAAGGCTCCTACCTGCTTCCGTCAGATCCAGCATGGTCTTATCCTTTCCTCGCTCATCCCACAGATTCACCTCATAAACACCTGCGTCTTTCTTTGAAAGCTGTTTGGAGAATTATGAATGAAGTGAGCGACCCTTAATCATTCCCGAATGAGACAACAACAATAAACAGGCACCACAAATAAAACCAACAAAATATTCCAAAAAGGCAAGCTTTTCTCCTGCGATGGATGCTGCAGGCAAACAAGGACACCACAGAAATCGAGGACGTAGATAAAAACCACATAACAACACATGAAACGCGGCGATAACTTATAAAGGAAAAAGCTGCAGACTTTGGGCTTCTTTAGGCTTTCTTCAGCAGCGGGTTTCTTTTTCACTTCTTTGTCATTCTTTTTAACAAGCTGGAAATTAGACAGATATTGCAGTTAATGCCAGTAGCAGCCTGCAAGAGCGGCATGGGAGGATCACCTCCCCAAAATTACAATATGTACATGCACTTATGTTAATCCTTTCCCCCAGGCATGGAATCTAATTTTCAATTCGTTGTCGGTAGTATGCGGAACAGTCATTTGACACAGAAAACATTTTATTTATCAATGTGTATGCTACCAGAAGCTGATTTCAAGCATTTCATATATTTCAAAAAATACTATAAGATGTATAGACTTGCATACAAAATGACTGAATGACATTCAATAAAAAGTACAACCTCCCATTATTTATGAGTGTGTGTGGTGAATAGTGTCGGCTTTAGCAAGCTGAAGCCTGTAGCGTAGCTGCTAGCAAAGCTCACTCTACTCTACAATTTCCCTACAATGCCCTGCAGCTGCCTGACCTTGCCAATGTTGAAGGACAGCACGCCAGCTGCAATGCCAATTTTCTTAGCATCTTCGTCACCCTCTGCGATCTCCATTCCATCCTTAATCCAGGTTATCTCAGTGTCAGCTTTGATATTTCCTACCTGAAGAGATGAGAGTAATCGTAAGGTGGGGGCGAGTAGTAGAGTCAGATATAAAATATTAATCTGACTGACCTGGGATGGGGGTGAGGAAAAACTCATTATATTTTGCACAACCTTACCTTGCATTTTAGGTACACATTACATTCTTGAGTGACCTCGAAACTGAGGTACTCCACAAAGTGAGGACCTGGAGGTGAGAATTGGAAAGGGTAACATTGTAGGAAAATGTTGATGTTTTAAAAACAGACAAGTTTTGTATTCAGCATTTAAATGCTGCCTGCCATACCTTGTCTCCTGACCCACTCGGCTCTCTCAAACTCAGACTTCTTCTGAAGCTCAGCAAACTCTGTTTTGTGGAAAAGAGGGAAAAAATGAGTAAAAACATGTGGATTCAGTCATTTGGCAATCTACAAGTGAGCACACATGCCCACGACTGGCTACTATTGTACTTTGATTGACAGGGAATGCAGAGCCTCCCATCCTTTCTAATCACCAGGGACCACCTAATACTATATTATCCTGATGTCTAGGCACCATTTTCATGATTCTGTGTTATATCGGTTTTGTTATAATTTTAAAACTTTGAACCAAGTAACAGGAAGTTTGTAACTTATTATTACTACACACAGTTAGCAAATAATTTACTCCTACCAACAAGGGATACTGTACTGCCTGCCAATGTGTTAACAGTTTAGAGTGCGCCACCTGTACGACTCTAGAGGAATGGTAATGTTTCACTGCCTTGAATTTAAACATGTCAATAAAAAAAAATCATTTTCTGAACCTCTTAATCCTAATTAGGGGCGTGGGGAGGCTGGCGCCCATCTCAGCCGACTCTGGGCGAGGGCAGAGTACACCCTGGACAGCTCGCCAGGCCACCGCAG
>JAQMYF010000010.1:609081-622943 GCA_030014195.1 Neosilurus mollespiculum | reverse complement strand
CACCACAGACAGTGAGAGACATGGCTGGCCTTTGATAACCCAGTTATCTGCACTGGGGGGACAGCAGTGACAACCCGCTGATAGTGGGGCTTGAACCCCTGGCCATGAGATCAGTAATCCAGCACCCTACCACCGGGCCACCACTTCCCCTTTATATAAAAATTATTTTGGAGTGAGTATGGCGAAACATTAATTGCCGGAAAAAAAAATTTCGATACATAATTGAATCGATTTCTTCAGTCTTTCAGTTTTGCTCTTTTGGAACCCCAGCTGTGGATGTGTGCAGCATAGTCTTGACTCAAACTCATGATCCCAAGGATTGAAATACAATTTACTCTTTTTCACTTTTGGCCATAACCATGTTTTAAAATCTTATATATTTTCTGGTGTTAGTTTTCATAACTTTTATGGTAAAATTATGGTTATTAAATTTGTGTGTGTGTGTGTGTGTGTGTGTGTGTGTGTGTGTGTGTGTGTGTGTTTTCACAGGCCATCACATAATTATTACTCGGACTTTATTGCAGAAAGAACTTGGGATCAAATGCACACGTCCTGATCTCTAATACCTTTAAATACCACAGAGCTCACAAAAAGCCACTATACTGTGGTATATAATGTGGACTACGTAAGAACAGTCATTACCATTTGTCTCGTTAACAGATAATGGACTTGGAGCTAAATCGGATACAGTAGCAGCTAATAATAGAGTGGAATAATGGAATAACATGATCAATCAGTAAAGCCTGATAAAGTTCAATCAGCAGTTAAGAGAATGCTGTGTATGCTAATGGATGTCCTGCACAAAGCCCTAATAAAACCCGTGAGGACTGCTTGATTTCTTATAATCTTTTCCTGCCCTCTACAGACTATATCAGAATACAGCAGTATGAGCACACAGTGAAGGAAGAAGGTGTAACATGATGCAAAATAACAGCGACTGGTTTATTTTACCTTTTCCAATAAGAACTAAACTGGTACGTCCAGTAGCTTTGCCATCTACAAGGTTAAACGTGAAGGTTCCTTCATCAGTGATTTCCAACGAGTCCATGAACAGCTCAATAATGCCGGTGTTCTTGTCAAAATTCATGGTGTATTTCTGAGGAATAATGAATGGTGATGTTGATCAGTGTGTGTGTGTGTGTGTGTGTGATGGAAAAAAATCAAGTGCACAGGCATGCCCAGAAATAAAAATAAAAAAGGTCCTAGTTGTTATACCTTTCCTTGAGTAATGATGTTATCATTGAATACATAATCCACTTGGCACTTGGACGTAAACTTGCCAACCTGAGCCCAGAACCGCACTCGTCCTTTCTCCTGCAGCTCAACAGCCATTTCAGTCTTGAAAGGAATTACTGCCAAAAAAATATTGTAATAAATAAAAGGAATGGATAACAGTTGTTTAATTATTGCTAATTTTGATGTAATTATCATTGTTCTGTACTTACTGGGGAACTTGTGGTCATGGCTTATTTCCAACAAACGCCTCAAACCTATAGAATATATTTTTACATTAAAATTTTTAAATAACATGTATACTGTACACTGTCACACTCATGGGTTTCAATAAATAGACTGCACAGACAAGCCTCTGATATATATATATGTGCATGCATGTCCTTGACTTGTAAATGTGAAATGAAAGGCAAGCCTTCCAAAGTCTTATGGAACATGTGCATATTTTTATTATCAGGTAGTTTCTACTTACATTTTCGAAGTTGCAATGTGTTAAAATTCGTTTGATAGTTTGTATTAACCAGTTTGAGAAGAATGCTGTTTGACTCTCACAAGAGTGTGAAACTGTGAGACTAGGACAATCCCCAGTTCATATAAAGCAAGTTGATGGCAAAAATAACAGTATACGGACATTAAACAAACAAATCAGATATAAATTAGTGAGTGTCAGAAAAGCAGTCAAATTATATGCTCTTCCGTTCACATACATCGAACAAGCGTGCACCCATATACAAAGGAAAAGAATACTTCATGTAAATAAATCATGTATTCATATGCAGATTAGCTCCGTATTATAGAGGAAAACACGTGGGGATCATATGACCTTTTTTGCTCCTTTCCGTATTACAATGTCGCCCCACTGTGTGCGGAGTAATTGGTTGATCCTGATGCAGTGCATTTTAATAGATATAGACAAACTTCGCGTGCTTTTATTAAGTTTGAGTTTAATTTCCTTTTAAGATTCATAGAAAGACATGATGCACCTGCTCCTGAAAAAGATTATGAGTCTTTCTGTCCCAAATCAGTAGAGAGAATATCAGTGTCATTAGGCAGAAAGTTGAGGAAATGTGGCTCACCCTCTTCAGTCAGAGTGTAGCTGGCAGAAACTCCATCAGTGTTGGTGACAACACAGGAGTAGATGCCCAGGTCCTCCAGTGAAGGATCATTAAAGATGGCTCTGGATCTGAGGACACATCAGCTGGTATGAGTAGGAGAAAGACACCAACACTTTGTGTGTGTGTGTGTGTGTGTGTGTGTGTGTGTGTGAGAGAGTGTGTGTGTGTGAGTGTGTGTGTGAGTGTGTGTGTGTATGTGTAATGGTTTAATTGTGCAAGATATTTTTCTGAAATCTTTTTCAAATTCCACTATCACCAATTAGTCTTTTTCTTTTCTTCAAAGGTTCCGTGACATCAATTACTTTTTCCTTTTACTTCCATTTCTCTACCTTTTCTTTCTTTCTTTTTTCACTTTACCCACTTTGCCTCCCACCTCCATCCTGTCTCGTCTTTCGCAGCACATCTGGCGAAACAAAGGTGACACACGTCTCTTCTGGCTTCCAGACAGCCTGCCACTATTCATCCTCACACTAGCGCCCACGCAGCATTGTCCAATGCTGAAACAAACTGCTAAATGTCTAATGCTGCCATGTGACCAAACCTTTCGCCACAGAACAAAGAGGCTATAGATCTTACTGATGGATGAGGACCAAATAAACAACACAACGTGTGAAAAACACATAAGTAGCTTCAATAAGTAAGACAGAAACTTACTTTCCCTTGACTGTTTCGATAGTCAGACGAGAGGTATCAGTGAGAGCCTCGTAGTTCTTTGACCACACAAATTTCGAACATTCAGTCATCTCTGCACACTCGAAGATCAGGGAAATCACGCCATCGTCATCCACATCAACCACAATCTCATTAGTGCCTAAGGAAAACAGCATTTAAAAATCAATCCCTGGAAATGGGATGAAAAAAACAGGTTGTTCGTTGTGCATGAACCTGTTTTATCTACCTGGGCGAGTCTGAGTCACAATGGGGTCTGACGCTTTGGAGGGTTCACCAACACCTGCAATATTCTTAGCGCTGACCCGCAGTGTGTAGGAGGCACCTTCCTTTAGGCCAGATATCTGGGTCACAGAAAGGTTTATAGTATTAATAGGTAACTTCAAAGCAGCCTTTAGGGTCCATGCAACAGGATCTCACTCATGTAAGACAGCATTCCCATTCAATGTCATGTGTCTTGTGACTTTTACTGAATAAAATGCTGAATTTCCACAATCTATAATGAAAAAAGGAGGGAAAAAACAGGTGTCTTTGTGCTAAGCAGATAAATCCTTGCTTTTAAATCCTTCACTTTTGTGAATATTATTTTCTCCTTCAGGAAATGTTTTCAGGACAAAAAGTTTTCTCTGCTCAAACAAAGTGATAAATATTGCATGGAAATATTACTAAATGCCTATTAAATTTTAATAAATGCATTTTAACATTTTATCATACAAACAAAATTCCCTAACACCCCATGACTCCTCAAATATTATCAAATCCCCTGGCTTTCTATGTCAAACTTTTTAAAATCCCATGATATTCCCCAGAGATGTCAGTGGCATGCTGTAGCTGAGGTGTTGCAAACAAACTGCCACTAATGTAGAACTTAATTAACAACACTCATTAGCTCCGTTTGATGTGAGTTGGTCTGGGAATATTGGATGTCGCTGCAGCTACATCTTTGGGAAAACTCTGCCATTAGAAAACATAAATACAGTTTATTATTATTCCAAAAGGACAGGCCTGTTTTTAGTTAGGCCAATTTCTAAACCAGTACAGCTCACAAGCCATACTAACGAAGGCAGTAATAAAAAACCAGAAGAATGTTATAATATGACCACATGCCACAGATACAAGTGTATTCAGTCTGTAATCAGATGACGACTTGCCGATTTTCCATGATGCTTCTGCGCCATCACATGGTAAAACCCGAGAAGAGCACTTCCACAAAGTTCTACCATGTTTAAGTGCTTTAATAGAAAGATGTTTGAAATAAATAAAGTTAGTCAGCAAATACATCAGTGGCTATTTCCCTAGTTAACAGATAGGTGGTGGGAAAGATGATGATGATGATGATGAGGATGACAAATATAAAATGCTGTGATTATCTTTTACCTCAGGTAATGAGATTGAGACCGATGTAAATGATAATCAAAGTGAGAACTCATTTCATATTATGATTAGTGGTCCAAGCAACCCCTATTGATTTTACCTTATATTATAAAATTATTATTATTATTATTATCATTATTATAAGTGTTATTATTATTCATTCATTTATTTTCTTATCCACCTAATTAGGGTCACGTGGAGGCTGGCGGACATCTCAGCTCACTCTGCGAGAGGGTAGGATACACCCTGAACAGCTCGCCAGGACATCGCAGGTCAACACACACACAAAACCATTCACACTCACACTCACACCTAAGGGCGATTTGGACAGAACAGAACATCCACTTAGCCTATTATGCATGTTTTTGAACCTTGGGAGGAAGCCAGAGTACCCAGAAGGAACCCATGCAAGCACAGTGAGAACATGCAAACTCCACACAGAAACGCCCCGAGCCCGGGAATCAAACCCGGGACCTTCTTGTTGTGAGACGGACATGCTAACCAGTGCACCAACATGCCATTATTATTATTATTAATATTATTATTAACCCCCCCCCCCCAAAAAAAAAAATAACATAAATAAAAAAATAAAATAATTAAAATAAAATATCCTCTCTGTAATATCCTTACAGATTACAAAATCTCTTCATCGTTCATCTTCATTACTCTTCCTCATCATCTCCCCTCTTCACCATCACTTTTCTTCCTCTACATCACTCCACTTAAAAACCCTCTCTCTGACATCATGTCCTCTGTATCATTATCACTCCTCCTCATCACTTCTCTTTATCACTCCTCTTCCTCTTTACAGACCTACATGTATTAGACACTCAAGATTTGACCATGTGAACGGCTTTCCCAGGCCATGATGCACATGGAACTTTCATCTTGATTGTAAGTTTCTTTACAAAACCAACCTGGAAGAATGTGTTCTTGGTAGATCTATCATGAACACCTCTCCATTTGCCTGTCCCTTCCTTGATATCCACATAGTAGCCAGTGACGGGGCTGCGGCCATTGAACGTGGGTGGCTCCCAAAGCAGCACCAAGGAATCCTTCCTCACCTCCAGCATGTGAAGGCCATGAGGAGGGCCTGTGTTACCCAAATGAAAACACAGAAACATAACAAGGATGTTTTACAGCAGGAATCAACTAACAATGAAAGGGAAGTGAACAATGACTAACAATGAATAAAGAACAATGAGAATCTGGTAATATCATCTAGTCGCTCTTTTTGTTATATGTTTGTAAAGAGAGACACCTAAAGGCCATTGAAGACATTACACAGTACAGTTACGGTTCAATTATCACAACCCGCACTCACAAGAGGACTAATTCCTCTTTTTTTACAGATGTGAAACTACACAGATGCCCCGCATTTAAGTAGAGATCATGCTGGTAATGCTAATCAACAACCCCTACCCACTATAAATCAGCATGAGTTCATTAAAGGCACTCAGTGAATCATTTGATTAACATCCAGCCTTATAGGAGAGAGGAAATGATTCATACAGCTAAGTGATGATTAAATGATTCATCGAGCATTGATGCACAGCAGAGCTGCCTCAGCTGACTAATTTACCTGGCACTGCAACAGTCCACTCCTTACACTCAAAGGCAGCACTGCTGATGCAGGACTCGCTAATACCAGCCTGGTTAACTGCACGAACCTGGAACTGGTACAATATGTTCTCCTTCAAGTTCTCCACCTGAACACACACAGAGAGATGGAAAGTCATTTAAAAGTTGTACACAACTCAAAGCATGATCATATTTTATTCAGATATACATCTGTCTGTCCACAGTGGGGTAGTCATGGCCTAATGGTTAGAGGAGCGGATTTGGGACTGAAAGGAAGGAAAAATGTGTAGCGGCAGGAGGAGTGAGCAGCATCTTCCCCTTCCTCCACCTTCATGGCTGAAGTGCCCTTGAGCAAGGTACCTAACCGCCAACTGCTCTCTCTCCGGGTGCCAAACCAAGAACCACATAAACAAACTCAATTAAGATTTACCTGAAGGGTATGTGGCAGACATTGTCAGTCACGAATTGGTCTTCAAATTTCCCACTTCTCCAATCTTTATTGAATCACATTGTAGCCTTTTTTTAAACAGCTCTAAATTACACTGTATTAAATCACAGTCTTCTACTGTATTAATTATTTGTAGATTTTTGAGATTATATTTGTTAGGGAGGTGAATTCCTCCCTAACCAGGGCTGAGTTCGAGCCCTATCATTGGAGAGGGTGTTTCTGTGTGGAGTTTGTAGGTTCTCTTGTATGGGTTTCCTCCAGGTACTCCAGTTTTGTTCACACAGTTCAAAGACATGCACCTTAGGTTAATTGGCTATTATTGATGGCCCTTTAGTGTGAGTGTCTATTTTAGCCCTGCAGTGGACAGACAAGCTGTTTAGGGTGAACCACTGGGATGGGTTCTAGCTTCCCTAGATATCTTCTCTAGCTAAACCGGATAAGCAGTTAATGGATATGGGTAATAAATTAATTCATGTACGTAATGCATTTCTTTGGCACAGCTCTACTGTACTCTACTGGGTCCCTCTGCAGGCCAGCAAAGGCAAATACACA
Organism: Neosilurus mollespiculum; assembly: GCA_030014195.1. Classification (NCBI taxonomy): domain Eukaryota; kingdom Metazoa; phylum Chordata; class Actinopteri; order Siluriformes; family Plotosidae; genus Neosilurus; species Neosilurus mollespiculum. Next base: position 615,971 of record JAQMYF010000010.1, on the reverse strand, counting down.
TATAACAACAGTCTGGTTTTTCAGAAGTATTGACCTTTTCTGTTCTACAAATCTGAGGCTGATAAATCCCCAAACCAGGAAAACTTAACCCTCATTCCTGTAGTTACACTAATAATCACACTGCTAACTTTGCTTCTGACAAGTACATGTTAGGGATCTGTGTCCCTCTGTCTCTTTGTCCCGCTGTCCAGCCTGTATCTCACATGATGTACACATTGTGACATCATTACACACTAATTTATCCTCACACTCTGTGATAATGTCACCACCCTACCACCCTGGGACATCCCACCCACAGACCTTTACATACTGCTTATAGTTGATATGTTTCATATTGAGTAGAACGCTATATCTTGTAACCGTAAAACGGCTATACACTGTAACCCTATGAGACAAACAACCACATCAAAATAAATCACTTTTTTTCACCACTGACAGGCTTATAATATTACCATAGTTGTTTCACAAATAACTCTCATATGGGTGTGTTCCTATGTTTATGTATTAAATCCCTGTAGTGTAAAAAAATCTATTGAGTTGCTGTGTACAGCTTACCTTATAGGTATTTCCAGTGACAGCCTTGGTGTTGATTTCATGCCACTTGCTTACGACACTGCCTTTAACGGTCCTGTAGTCCAGGTAGTAGCCCCTGATATCGGCTCCTCCGTTTTTAGCAGGAGCTTGCCAGTTCAACACCATGCAGTCCCGAATACCCTCCACCACAGTGAGAGCAGAGGGAAGAGAAGGCACCTCTGTACAGGAAACACCTTATGTTAATCCTCTATTCCAAAAAGCATCATCTAAAGATCTAAATCCTCTAAACAGCTGCAAAAAAAAATAAATAAAAAATAAAAAAATTGATGGTTGATGCCATTAATCGCATCTACTGCCTAACTGTTCAACTGGGGCCCATCACTGAAACTCTCTAGCACTGCTTTGGACAGGGTAAGTCTGTTGGGCTTTTTATGCCCAAACCTTAAGAGCCGGAGCTTATTCCGGTTTCTGTGGCATAAAGCAACTAGGAGTTTACAGGTTACATTACCAGTATTTTTACTGCCACCCATTTATACTACTGGGTGGACAGAGGTACACTCGAACCCACAATCATGAGCCCAACACCCTAACCACTACAACACTGGTGCCACCTTTGGACAGGGATTAAAGACCTAACACAAAAGTTAGGTTTCCTGAAACGTGTACTAATAATACCTTGTTACACCTCATGACATTTGAACAATTTGACAGAATTTAACAGAATTTATGTTAAAAAGCAATTCATTACCTTGTTATGCATTTTAATAAGCTGGATTAAAAGTTAATATGAGAGAGCTTTTTCTGATAATACATTCAGTACAAATCAGCGCTCCTGTCAAGCTTTCACTTATATCATGCTCCTACTCACTGTGCTCTCGCCGCACCATGACTCTGGGAAAGATTTGGACCCTCTTCTTCATGTTCTAACACACAGCATGCCCTAAAGTCATTTACAAAACACAGCAAGAGACACACAGCATGGACATACTGCATTGCAGAGTGACACAGTGTCACACTTCCCAAGAATCTCTTACATATCACAGTCTGAATTCAAGACAGGTTAGTCATAAAACATGCAAGGTTTAATAAAACAAACTACATGGTTTAATGTGATTAGTTTTTAGTGGTGAATAATCTGCTCAGATATTATTAGAGAGCATTGTACGTGCAGCACTGTCTCCATGCAGCATGTCCACTTCCCAATGAGAACAGCATCATTTGGCTGCATACAAATATGTCTTCAACAGGGTACCGTGAGTTTATTGTGAACTGACAAGGCTTCTACAGGGTGTTGTGATAAATGGGGAGATGAAAAGTGCAGAGATGATGTGGAGAAAATGTAGGCTCAAAGACAGGTCCTCACAGGACGTACTGCATTCTATTCTGTTCATACCCACTGGAGATGAGCAATCACACATTCTGATTGGCTAATCTCCTACTAGGATATCAGCCCATATACTATTAAAAGCTACATCATGACAGAGTTATGACATCAGAACACCAGTTCTGTTGATTCTAGACTGTTCTATTCTATGAAAAGCGACGTTTGGAATGAATCTATTCAAAAGAACGTTTTTAAAATGTATTTTCCAGAATCAGACAGTTTTCTTCCCTCAATAAAATGAACTTTATTAGTTTGCTGCAACAAACCGGCCTCCAGTTCTCAGTGACGCCTGATGCTGGTGACTGGGGAAGACTAGCAAGACTCCCTTCTAGCATGACCGTTTAGGTGAACATCCTAACAGTAGCCAGATGGCTCTTCTTTCATTCTGGACTTATTCCAAAAAAAAAAAAAAGCAACAAAATTTGGACTGAAGGTATTTGATGTGTGACCAGCATGAGACTTTATTGTCCTGCTGAGAGGAACAGGCCTCCAGTCCTTGGCATTGTCTGATGACGGTGACCAGAAGTAAGGTGAGACTCTGTGCTAGCTGGCTCTTCTGCTAAATATTTGTTGGTGGGAATTTGATTAATATTATAAAATAATACTTCATTTTTAACAAACCAGTGAGCGTGGAAAACAGTTGATTGCAAGCTATCAGTTCATATACTTATGAAAGGTTATGGAATAACTGTTAAATGTACTGAGAAAGTGCTACTGTGTACAAACTGTTAAAACCAAGTATGCAGCTGAATTTAAGTACATTAATGTAGGTGATCCATTACTTTTTTAAATACTGATGGTATGTGTCCACTTGCAGCTTTGCATATCTCATGCTTTTTTCTTTTTCATTCCTCCTGCCTGTTCTCCCCAATTTTTGCCGTAGTCAGTTCCAACTCATCAGACCGAGCTTCCCTGTCACATAACAACCACCAACCAGGGAGGGTGAAGGCAAGTATGTGCTTCCTCCAAGAAACCACATATTTTCTGAACTGCTGCACATGCATAGTCAAGTGAGTGCTATTTGCCCCCATTTGCTTTTTGTTGCACCACTCAGGAGCCCCCATAGTATATATTTTAATGGATAGCTCTGCTATGATCTCGAAACAGAACTTTATAAAAATGAGTGGAGCTGCTATGCTATGTTTAACCACTCAGGCATAGGCTTAGTGAGGGGAAGACTATTCATCCTGACAAAATCCAAGCTAACATCACAGACAAATGAAGATAAGCAGAAAGAAACTGTGTGATGGCAAAAAAAAATTGTATGTGTGTTTGTCTGTCCACAATCCACAAGTTCGCGCCTGGTCCTAGTAAGTTATTACCTTTTGCGTGAGCTATATATGCATTCATTCATTCATTCATTTTCTGAACCTCTTAATCCTAATTAGCCTCAGCCGACTCTGGGCAAGGGCTGAGTACACCCTGGACAGCTTGCCAGGCCACCGCAGGGCAGAAACACACTAAACCTAAAAGAACCATTGCTGATTTTCGTCAAGAGTACGCTTGCTGCTGACGGCAATGCAGCCTACTCTTGACGAAAATCAGCAATGGTTCTTTTACATGCCTCTTACCATAGACATTTAGAGACATGGCCGGCCTTTAATAACCCAGTTAGCTGCACTTTATGCACATGCCCCCTCCATGACATGCGATGCTACCGCCCGCCTTTTTCGAACTGCTGCGCATGCGTATTTTAGGGGCGGCCTAACACACTCGGAGGGAAAGCGCTACCTGCCCCCTCGTATGAATGAGCTCACAGACGCCCTTGATTGGCTGGTAATCGCTGTGAGTGACAGGGAAGTGAGTGTATGCCATCCCTCCCTCCCGTGAGAGCTCAGCCAATTAGCTCCCATGGACTCCCGGTCACGGATGGCTATGGCATCAATCCGGATTCGAACTAGCGATCTCCGGGTTGATAGTCACGCACCTTGTCGTTGCGCCACTCGGGAGCCTATATTGTTCATGTTATTATTACTAGACATTTGTGAGCTTACGGAAATTGTACTTAAAAAAGTAAAGTAATATTACGATAGTCATTACATTTACATAGACAGGAGATTTCCAATAGGTCTAACACCGGGATCTAATTAGATAATTAAAAGTCCAGTTAGACAGAGCATGCGTGTGTCCGAGTGCCCATAACACGCAAAAGGTCAGTGAACGTGTGTTCACTCCACCAGTCATATTCCCTCTTTTTCTGTTCTACTTACACTGAGATGGGACTCACCAATGGCTGCTTTCACAAGGCAGGATTCAGACTCGCTGGAATAAGTGCTGTAGCCGGCGGCATTCACAGCCTTCACTCGGAACACACAGTTGTCTCCCGTGTTCAGACCATGACACACAAACCTACAAGTCAAAGTTCCCACCCAGATCAATTCAAAGATTTATACTATTTCCGTGGATTTAAACTTGCTAAATATGCAAGGAGAGAAGATCTACCTGGTTTCTTTGACCGGCTTGTTGTTGCATGGCACCCACACATTGCTGCCCACGATGCTGACTTCCACGTAGTAGCGCACAAGCTCTCTGGTCTCTTTAGAAGCTCCCCAGGTCACCACAACAGAAGAGGCTGTGTTCCTGATGGGCACAACAGGTCCTGTTGCTGAGGGCAAGTCTGAAAGAGTTGGACTGGAGAGTGAGGACAGATGGAGACGAGCCAAGCAACATTTGAGTCCAAAAGACCACTTAGAAGATTGACAACTCTATCTATCTTACTCTACTACCAATACCTGATTTTATTCAACAACAACAAATAACTCAAACAAGACTTCTATAACTAAGAATGAATCAGATCATACCAATTAAGACACTATTTAACGAGAGACAAAAGCTAATAGAAATATAAGCAGCTGTTATAACTTGAATGTAATGAGGTATGAACAAGATATTGCGATTTAGTATATACTACATGGGAATGGCACAGTCCAATTGGTCCACCATTAGAGAATTACAAAATTATAAAGCAACATCCACCTTGCCTTTGGTACATAATTTTTAATTAGTATATACTACACAGGAAAGGCGTGATCTGATTGGTCTGCTATCTCAGCTACACAACACTTAGCTCTGCTCTGCAGAGCTGACCTAACCTGTCTCTGTCAGGATTAAAAATAATATATAAATAAATATATGTTAAATATATATATATAAAATATATATAATATATAATAATATATAAATCCCATTTTTGCTTGCTTTTGTTTATGTTTCCTTGTTGTATACACTATTACTCTGAAAGGGGTTTAAAGAGATGCCATGGCATGCTGGCAGATGCAGAGAAGCTCATCCATGCCTTTGTCTCCTCCAGGCTGGATTACTGTAATGCACTCCTCATCGGGATCCCTGGTAAGAGCATTCAGAGACTGCAATACATCCAGAATAGCGCCGCCAGGATCCTGATGAGGGTGCGCAGGCAACATATCACCCCTATCCTGAAGACTCTTCACTGGCTCCCCATCCCACTCAGGATAGAATACAAGGTGTCCCTCCTCATCTACCAGTGTATTCATGGACATGCCCCTCCTTACCTACAGGAACTCCTCACCCCCCATACCTCCTCACGCACCCTCCATTCTACAACCACAAACACCCTTCAAGTTCCCAGAACCAAGCTTCGTAGCATGGGTGATCGGGCCTTTTCAGTTGCTGCCCCAAGACTGTAGAACACCCTTCCAGACCACCTGAGAAGTCCACAGTCTTTAGAAGTTTTTAAGCAAATCTTGAAAACCTTCCTTTTTAAAAAAAAGCCTTCTGCTAACTAGTATTTTATTGACCTTTTATTCTTCTGTTTTTCTGTAAGCACTTTGACATTCCTTGCAATATAAAGTGCTATACAAGTAAAATTTATTGTTATTATTACTATTATTATTATTATTATTACTATTATTATTATTATTACACAGCTCTCATGCACCTGCTCACACATGTTGAAGCCAGTTCTGGTCTTTTACAAGAATAACCATACGGAAATAGAATGGTCCAGTAATAAGAATTCAAACTACATCTAATTTAATCTTTAATTTCACAGTACAATATATATGGCCCAATTTCTATATTCATATATGACCCAGGATTTCACTGCACAGGATTATCTATGGGGCAGTGGTAGCTCAGCGGTTAAGGCTCCAAATATTGGGCCCTTGAGCAAGGCGCTTAACTCTCAATTGCTCAGTTGTATAAAAAGTGATAAATGTAAGTCGTTCTGGATAAGGGTGTCTGCAAAATGACTTAAATGTAAATGTGATCTTTAAAAAAGCAATGGAATATTAAAAATGGTGACTCGCTAGTAGGTGCAGAGGCTTCTGGGAAGGATGAGCTGGCCACATGAATTGTTCTCTTACCAAGTCTGTCCCCGACAGTCGTGGCTCCAGTGGCCTCAGATGGTTCACTAACACCAGCAGAGTTGCAGCAGCGCACACGGAAGGTGTAGGATTTGCCCTCAGCCAGGTCAAAAAGGGCAAAACGAGGGGACTTCACTGGCATACCTGTGTTTACTCTCTGCCAGGCGTCTTGTCCAACCATACACTGTGAACAAACAAACAGTACATCTAGTCACAGTGGTAGAATTGGGTCATGGTTGTGTTGTATCTATTAAGTTCAAGCTCACTGAAGAAGAGCTCACAGTTGTCAGGTTTCTGGAAGTGTGTTGCTTGTCAGTATGACGTACATACTTACTGACGTTGAAGCGTTTCAAAGGACATCATGCAGCGTAAGTAAAAGATACAGAGGATTTGGGGGATTTAAAAGTTATTTCAAGGATTTGGTGGATTTTAAGCTAAAAATCTTCCCCACAATATTGACTTTGTTTGAGAATGAAAAAAAAGTGTTTTGCTGTTGTTTGTGGTCATGATTCTTAAATCGGGATCCGTGAAATATAGACAGTTGGTGTACACAAAGTCATGTCATGTCATTTTCTGAACCGCTTATTCCTAATTAGGGTCGCGGGGAGGCTGGCGCCCATCTCAGCCGA
>JAQMYF010000010.1:576746-588209 GCA_030014195.1 Neosilurus mollespiculum | reverse complement strand
GGGGGAGCAAGAGAGGGGGAGAGAGATGGGAAAGAGAGGAAGAGAGAGTGCAGGAAGAGAAAAAGAGGGAGAGAGGCATGGGAGAGAGAGAGAGAGAGAGAGAGAGAGAGAGAGAAAGAGAGAGAAAAAGAGAGAGAGAGAGAGAGAGAGAGAGTATAATATAATTATATTAAATATAATCGGATTCTTAAATTCTTAAAAATTCTTAAACTACTCAGTAACAGTAAAAAGTATAGAAGCATGACCTTCCTGGTCAGGGTCAGTTTTTCTGCAGACTCCCTCATAGTTGTGCTGCGGCTCTTCTTCACCAGTTTCAGCTGATACTCAGAGTCTCTGGAGAAAAGGTTCTTCATCACCACATAGCCCAGACCCTCCTCCTTCACGTCCTCCTGACTTTCCATCAGATCTTGAGTGGCTAGATAACTGACCAAAGAAATACACATTCATTTCATTATATTCATAATAATTTATTTTCTTACAAATCCAGAAATGTATCATTTAGTAGGAAGTGATAATGCAAGTTGGGCAGCAAAGTGGCGTAGTGGTTAGCACATCCGCCTCACAGGAAGAAAGGTCTCACAGGGTTCGTGTGCTGGGCTAGGGCATTTCTGTGTGGAGATTTCATGTTCGATCTACATTCCAACCCTCACCTATGGTCACAAGTTTTGGATAGTGACCGAAAGAACAAGATCGCAGATACAGGGGGATGAAACGAGCTTCCTTCCAGGGTGGGTGAGGCTCTCCCTTAGAGATAGGGTGAGAAGCTCAGCCATCCGAGAGGAGCCAGTTGAGATGGTTCAAGCATCTGAGTAGAATGCCTCCCAAACGCCTACCTGGTATGGTGTTTCGGGCATGTCCAACCAGGAAGAGACCCTGGGGTCGACCCAGAACAAGCTGGAGGGACTATGTCTCTCGGCTGATCTGGGAACACATTGGTGTCCCCCTGGAAGAGCTGGAGGAAGTGGCTGGGGAGAGGGACGTCTGGTCCTCACTGCTTAGGCTGCTGCCCCCGCAGCAAATAAGATAAGTATATATTTATGAATGTCTATGAGATCATAAAACTGCTTCGAAATACCCAATGATCCTTTATAAAAGACACTGTGAACCTGGAGGTAACCTGGTAAGTTTACAGATATCTACCCCATGGGAAAATACATTGTTTTGTACATTTGTATTAGTATTCTAAGCTTGGAATAGAAAGGAAAGGTTAGAGAAGCCAGGCACCTGCTTCTACAGACAGGTACCACGTATCCAACGATGCTCTCCTCTTTATCCAGTGCTAGGCAGGCGCACTTGTGTTCCTTGGCGTAGAAAGCCTTTCTTTCGTCTTGCTTCTTACTTGAAGATTTCACCCTAAAGAAGAATTCAACAGCAGACACATCACAAGCACTATCAAGGGTAATATTCCCGCGCTGATTTAAAAAAATAAAATAAAAAAATCTTGGTTAATAACCTGGAAGTGGTGCTCAGTCTCTTCTCCTGCCTCTTCGCTGAAGTCTGTGCACTAAAGAAAATCCACCAGCAGCCATACCACAAGAAAGAGAGGGAAAAACAAGAGCAGTGTTATTTCCCATTAAAAAGTACTATTCATGCCATTGTTTTGATTAAGAAATCTATCGTGTGTCAGTTGGTGGCACGGTGGCATAGTGGTTAGCATATCCAAGTCCTGGGCTCAGGTGTTTCTGTGTATAGTTTGCATGTTCCCCCTGTACTTGCGTGGGTCTTCTCCAGGTACTCCGGTTTCCTCCCACAGTGCCAAGACACATTAGGCTAACTGACTGTTCCAAATTGCCCTAAGTGTGTAGGTGAGTGTGGGTGATTGTGTGTGTAGGCCCTGTAATGGTCTGGTGAGCTTATCAGGGAGTACTTCACCTTCACCCTGTGATGGCTGAGATAGATAGATAGATAGATAGATAGATAGATAGATAGATAGATGGATGGATGGATGGATGGATGGGTGGGTAGATACTTTATTAATCCTAGAGGGAAATTCACGGACACATTTGCCACCAAATGAGCTGGACATAGGATCCAGCATTCCCGCAACCCTAATAGTAATTAAGCAGTTGGGCAAATGAGTGAGTGAGTGAGTGAGTGAGCAATGTTTTCGTTGCTAACCTGGAGAAGGAGCTCAGTTTCTTCTCCTGCTTTTTACTGGAAGTCTGCACCCTACAGAAGTACCAAAATCAGTCATACAAGGATAAACTCTCAGTTTTGACAGAATGAAATCGTTAATATGTTACTTGATGATGTTTAGTGTGTTAGTGAAAGCATAAAATGTGATTAGACACTGACCTATACTTACACAAAAGCAGAACTGTTAACATTTCCAAAAAAAAGGCACATTAACAAAAGCTTCATCTGATTCCTTACTAGACTGTTTTAACTTAAAAGTTCATTCATTCTATACCTCACCGTAGCTCTTTCCTATCATTAAATCTAACAGTTATGATATAAGAGCAGTATGCAAAATCACTGTTATTGAACCTGATTTATCCTTTATAATAAAGTTGTGTGTAAATGTGTTTTATAGGCCACACTGTACTAACATTTCCCATCTGATGATTTGCAGTAAGGTTGTACTGTCCTCATACATGCATTTTAATAATAGCTTACCGCCCACTGATTACTGTGTGTGTACAGGGCCGCTGATTTATATTTAATGACACGTTCAAAGCTCCATTAAACACAAAGCTCACAATAAGCTGAAAACAACAAAATGGTGTCTAAACACTGAGCATGCTAACTGCTCCAGTAACACAGCTCACTGCAGTGCACTGGCTACCATCAGCTAGACTTATTTTTTTCTTTATGTATTATGAGTTTTTTTTTATTTTATTTAATTAATTTAAATTTGATTGCTTTCTTTTAAGTCATTAATATGAAATAACATTTCCCATTTCAAACTGTTGTTGAATTTGTGCAGAAAGTGAAAATAAATTTGAACTGGACAGGGCAATACTTAAATAAAAGAACAATAACTGATTTATACGATCTGAAGGTTCACATTAGTGAGTAAAGTCAAACTCAGAGGTGATCAGGATATTAACTTTATATATATAAATTTGCTTTACTGATGTTTCTGTGTGCCCTGCGATGGCCTGGCGAGCTGTCCAGGGTGTACCCCGCCCTCGCCCAGAGTCGGCTGAGATGGGCACCAGCCTCCCCGCGACCCTAATTAGGATTAAGCGGTTCAGAAAATGAATGAATGTTTCTGTGTAGTTTATACTCTGAACTGATTTTAAAAATTGCTGTAACAAAACACACTTTTCTTATGTTTCCATGTAGTATATACTGAAACAGTTATACACCTTGTTCTCGGTGGATATTACTGATGTTCTGTCTCAAGGATTATTCAGTGTTACCTGTCTTTGGTATATCATAGTTATTTATATGTAGGTTGATAAAGTTTTCCTTTTTACATAGGTTTAATCCAAAGCTTCAATATGCACCAACATTTCCACATTTGGGGAAATAAATATAAGGCTGCTGCTTATTTAAACTCGGAGGGTTAAAATAATTACATTTCAAAGGATTGTTCATTGTCTTCTTTGAGAACTTCAGACATGTTGTAGACATAAAGCATTATTGTTTAAAGACCATTAGCTGTGTGAATTGGACAGCAGCAGGAGAGACATGTAAATCGTCCGGACACATATCTCCACCTGGCAGCGGTATTATGAGCTTCCTGCTGTCGACATATTTGACAAACAGAGCCTGCGGTGCACAAAGCTCTAGTATCTAGGGAGGCTCATTCTTTATCCCTCACAGTGTCGTTATTTATCTGTAGACTACACTGGCTTTCAGCATTAACCATGTTACTAAGAAGAATCAGCAATTCACATTGTATTTATTATCAGTGTTGCTTTATATACTATAAAACCCTGAAATTGCAGGTTTTATCATAGCAGTTGATGAGATTTATATCGAGCAGACGTTCATAATCATGTAATGAAGACAAAAACTAACTAAAGTACACATATTAAGGATTTTCCCTCTTTAGACATATTTTGACCCTTATTTGGAAAAAAGGAAAGAAAGAAAGTAAAAGATTTAATATGAATAGTATGCACAATGCTGTGTTCTGAGAAAGCATTCTTTACTTTTTGCACTTTTTGTTTCTTCTACATTTAAACACACAGATACGTTAATGAAGCGAGGCAGTAAGGTCATTTTGCAGAATAAAGTTTCTGAGTGTGCTCTGTGTTATTGCACATTTCCAGAATTCAGCTGGGATTGAATGGCTATACAGTGGCAGTACAGTACCATGGATCTTGGCCCTCTACATTTTCCTGTCTCATGAGCCACAAATAGCCCTGAGACACATTAATAACCCTGGCTTGTTACAGCAGAAGGGCTTAATGTCCTCCTTTAGCTGGGTCACAGAGAACACTGAACAGCATGTAGAACAAAATCAAATTATTTATTCCAGTAAACTAATTACCAGACCATTTTAACCAAAGCTACCAACAAGTGAGACACTAAAAAAATTCAATTTCATGACTGTTCATAGGGACTGACTCAGACAGTGGTATCGTCTCAACATTTCACTCAGAACACCGTTAGGGGGGGAAATATAGCATTAAAACTATATAAAATTACTTCAAATATAATGAATAAGAGATCTGAATTTGGAGTCAGTGTGCTGATATATGAATCACTGCACAAAATATAAGTCAAGAATCAGGGTATCAGGGGGATTGAGAAAAACCCTTAACCATGCACTTGGCCAGCTGTATAAATAAGCTCAAAAATGCTAGCTACTCTGGATAAGGGCATCTCCAATATATAAATTTACATTCAGATTTTTAGAAAGTAGGTGGAGCGGTGGCGCAGTGCTTAGCAAGTCCGCCTTACAGCAAGAGGGCCTGAGTTCGATTCCCGTGCTTGGGCGTTTATGGCTTGCATGGGTTTCTTCCGGATAGTCTGGTTTCCTCCTACAGTCCAAAAACATGCACAGTAGGCTGAGTGGCTGTTCCAAATTGCCCCTATGTGTGAGAGTGAGTGTGAATGGGTGTGTGTGTGTGTGTGTGTTGCACTGAGATGGCCTTGTGAGCTGTCCAGGGTGTACCTCGCCCAGAGTCGGCTGAGATGAGAGCCAGCCCCCCCCGTGACTCTAATTAGGATTAAGCGGCTTAGAAAATGAATGAAATTTTTAGAAAGTTACTTTGTGACTATGTCTATTTTTAAAAGCTGCATACAAATAAACTTTATTTGAATTAAACTTAACCAACAGGGTCTCAAGCTATCCTAAAGAGGCCCATTCTCTTCCCAGATATATTAAATAAACATGAAATAAGGTGGTACTTCCATTTATCTTGGAAATGAAATGGAATCAGGCACAATGTCTTTCTGAAACCATTTGTTTACTTCTATATGTGAGTGTCAGTGACCCCTGCACCACGCACAAGGATATTAGTAAACATTGCCATCTTTTTATTTCTCTTGATATTGTATGCCTTTTTTTGTTTCTTAACACTTGATCTCAGACTACATTTTGGTGTTGCACTGCCAATTATTGCACAGGCACAAGATCATTCCACTGGTCACGCAGTCTTGTTATTGTACACAAACACAGAACCAAAGCAAGATGTAAAACAGTTGAATAAGAAATACTAAACCCATGAACTGGGGTGGTTTCAACAGGAAGCTTTTGCATCGAGGCTGTTCACTGCTGAATGTTTTCTTTAAACTTGCACTTCACTTAGAGTTACAATGCTGAAGGGGAAAAAGATGCAATTATTCCCAAAACTAAGTGGTCAAATCTTTAAGCATAACGTCCTTTACAGTCTAGCCATTCTGTGACCCTTTCTAATAAAATTGGGATTATTAGTGTTTCATGCCACATATTCTAGACTAAAACTCAAACATAGATTAAAATAGATGTCTTTACATACTGTTTAAGAAGCCTGATCTCAAATTGAGCAACGTGTGAGGAGAAGTTAGGAAGATGAGATGTTATTTATTACGTAAGCATGTGAGCCTCTAGGCTGGTTAAAAGATGGCGGAATTAAAAAGCAGCCACAGGGTGAGGAAGGTAGCTTTCCGGGTGCTAGTCTATCAGTCAGCACGCATCAGGGAAGGGCACAGTGACATGTCATCGCTGGCTCCTCTTACCCCATGCTGCTCATGTGAGCTGCATAAGACTTGTGGCTAAAGGACGACAGCGAGCTTTGGTGGAAGCTGCTTTCGTAGTGAGTCTCCAGATTCCGCCGCAGCTGCTCTTGTTGCACTTGTACGGATCCTGACATCCTGGATCTTGGACTGACTTGGGCTTGGTTTCTGAGTGTCCCGGAGGCCTGTGTCCCCCTCGATTTGTTGCTTTAGGTGCACTCGCAGTTTAACTAAGGGTCAATTCCAGTGCATTTGGGTCAAGGCATCAAGAAAATCAAACGCTGTGCAAATGTTGCACTAGATTTGAACATCAGACTTGCTGCAAAATATTACACATTACATATACCTAGAAACAAACTAATGCACAAAGATGAACAGTAAAAACAAAGTAATTCACTCAGAGTAAAGTTTTGAAAAGATGTAACAGTCGCTTCATCATATTTCATTGAAACTAGAGCTAGCTAGAGCAGTGTGATCAGAAAATACAAGCTCCAAACTGTAAACGAACTCTGAAACACCTGTTATGGTGGTATTTAAAAGATAAACATTATATCTTTTAATTTAACTCAATTAAAATATGGATTTATTGGAAGCACCTGAGGGTGATTTTTTTATTTTTTTGTATGCGCAGGTCATTATGATAACTTGTTCATACAATATTTGTGATCATCTTTTGGGAATTTCGGGCTCTATAAATTACAATAACAAAAAACCATCTTTTTGAATAAAACTGAATTTTAACAAACAACAGGATTAAAACGGTGCATTCACACACACACACACATATATATATTTACACAATACTCATCCTTAATGATTTTCTCTCATATAAACTACTCAAGAAGCGTCTCATTCGAGATAAGATGCAGTTTCTTACCCAACTCCAAATTTTACGGGGAAAAAAGGTGAGAAAGAAGCGACTGGAGTCCGAAAGGGGTGAAAAGCCGGGCTGAGCAGCGGTGCGGTGCGGCGGTGTGGGGTGCAGGAGCTCAGGGGCCAAAAATACTGCTGCTGCTCGACACTCGGTGGACAGCAGTGCGCCCGACCTTGTATGGCGAGCGGAGCGTTAAATTTAGCCTGCAGGAAACAGCCGCACACAGCGTTGCCAGATTGAGTCCACGGTATGGGCCTTGTACACAGATTAAAGCCCAGTTGATTAACCATAAAACAGAACAAACTGTAAGTTTGGAAAATTGTATCCTCCAACACAGCAGCTTTGTTTCAGCTCAGTGTGTTTGGGAGAAACTCAGCTTGGATAGAAATCTAAAAATCAAGAAAGTGCTTCCAATTCAAAATACCTCAAATAATCACTAATAACAATCCATTACAAATAATTCCTCCTGTCCGATTCTGCTTTACTCACGTTACACTTACCATTACTTTACTTGTGCAAATCATGAGCTCTATGGTGGCAGAGTGGCACATCTGCCTCACAGCAAGAGGGTTTTGAGTTCGAGTCCCGGGTTCAGTAACAGCGTTTCCGTGTGGAGTTCACATGCTGTCCCTGTGCTTGTGTGGTTTCCTCCCACAATCCAAAGTCTTTAGGCTAACTGGCTTTTCCAAATTGCCCCTAGGTGTGAGTGTGAATGGTTGTGTGTTTGCCCTCTGATGGACTGGCGAGCTGTTCGGGGTGTACCCTGCCTTCACCCAGTGTCGGCTGAGATATTCCTAGCGACCATAATAGGATTAAGCGGTTCAGCAAATGAGTGAATGAGTGAATTTTCAAAATCTTCATGTGTACCAAACAGAGTATGGCCTGCAAAACCTTAACTTTTATTTTGAAAAGCAAATAGCTTCATTTATATTTTTTAAAAAAAATATATATTTTTGATTGATTTGATTGAATTTTTTCCCCAGAACAAATTACAACTCATATTGTAGGGTAAATTATTAACTGTAAAGAACCCATGAAAACAATACTCTAAGAGAAAGATTAGTACACTGCCCTGAAAATAAATAAAGAAGAAAAAAAGGAGAAGAAAAAAGAGTGCACTCTAACATTATGTTCAACCACAGCATGCATTCACGGTGACACCTTTTCATTACTTTTATTTCAGTCCAGAGTTTCATGAATTTTCCACTGAAATTTTGTGTTGAGGATGGGAGACTCCACACCCTGCATCAAGTCTAGTCCAGCACATCCCAAAGATTCTCACCCGAGTTATTGTCAGGACTCTGAGGTGCCAGTTCATGTGTGAAAATGACTCCATGTGCCCCCTGAACCACTGTTTGTTGTTGTAATAACCTGCTCATTCAGTACCTTCAGGAGGTCAGCTGATTCATTTTATTGCCACATAATCTTGCTGAGCCTCGACCCAACCAACTGAAGCAACCACAGATCACAGCAGTCTTCGGAGGCTGTACAGTGGCTACTATGCATGATGGGTGTATCACTTTATGTTCGTTCCTTCTTACCTTAACATACCCATCACCCTGGAATAGGGTCAAGCGTGAGATCACATGGCCTTTTTCCATTTCTCCAGAGTACAATCTTTAAGCTCCCTACCAAAAACAGCTATTTCAATTATTTCCATTAGCATGTTTTTATTTAATCATCACACAGCTGTTTAGTTCCAATCCTGGGATTTCTCTTTGCATTGTGTGTGTAGAAATCTTCTTACTTTCACGATTAAACTAGCGGTGAGTTCTACTACTAATTATTTAACTTGAAGTGTTCCATTACTGTCAGTCAAGATGTTTTTTCCCAAAATTTCTTGCATGAAGCGAATGGCTCATCATTATCCTTTCAGGACAGTTTATAACCAACTTAACTCAGTTCAGCGGTCTCCTCATGCTGGGTTTACAATGGGGCCACGATCTCCATGATTCAAAAAAACTTTTTTTTTCTGTCAGTCAGTTCTGATCAGTAACATTTTGTTATGAAGCCAACATGACTCTGGTCAAGATTTTCATCTAGTTCCCTTCAGTTCTCTTGCGATCACCATGATATGCTCTCGTGTTCGCTTAAGGTCTCGGACGTCCATCAATTCTGTTAAGATCTCTTCTGATTAATGACCACGATTGTCATGCTTGGAGCACAACTGGGGTATAAAAAGGGGGTAGGTGTAACCCTCTCATTTCCTCCAAAGATACCAAACAGGTCCATGCATCCAAGAGATGAAACTTGAAGGTAACTGTAACACTCTGTTAAACTCTACTACGACTCTCGCTTTCTATCACATTCTCAAGATTTGGCATGAAATCATAATAATCACGTTTATCACGATTCCACCAAGTTCCCTCAAAATCATCACGATTTGATCCCATGACCCCTCACGCGCATCACAATTCAAATCGTGGAGATTGTGGTCCCAGTGTAAACCCAGCATTAGCTGCTTGATGCCGGTCAGTAACCCGACCCTTCTGAAACAGTTGAAAGTGACAACTTTTCCATGACAACGGGATATTTCTTCTGACACACAAATCTCGTAATGATAAAAGTCTGGGTGGCTTTTCATTATGGATGCAGATGATTACTACAGTACAGCAAAAAATATCAAACCCCATACAGAATAAATATACGGGTTCAAGGAGTTTCATATTCATATTGAAATTGCAAGCAGTGGGTAATTAATTTGTTGTAATTAATAAATGTTGAAGGCATCAGAAAATATTGTACCACCCACAGCAAAATCATCAACAATCATGATGTGACTTGATGTAACTGATATCCAATGTTATACAATCTCGAGTAGACTTGTTGATAGTTTCCCAATTCACAGCTGCAATTACATCACAGTGCGCACACACACACACACACACACACACACACACACACACAAAATGGCTCAAAGCATTGAGATTTATTATAATAATAAAACTGCAGCAGAGTTTATGCCCTGCCCCGAAACCATTAAATTAGCAACTGTAATTGTTTTGTTCAGTGTTTTCTTGGTTATTGAAAGATTCTTGTCGCCAAACATCAATCGGTATTTGATTTCAAAAGAGAACTTCATTTGGTTTTCAGCACAGAGACAATCATAAACCTGCTGAGGAGTGAGGAGACCTAAAGCACTGTATAGTGTAGCACACGTTTGATTACACAGATTCACTTCTGATCCTGATTCCAATACCTCATCATTAAAAAGGTTAAAGTACTTAGAGACACACTACCTGCCTGCGCAGTGGACATGATCTTAACCCACAGAACTGAAAGACAACAACGTGGAAAATTAGAGTTATTTACATTTCCACAGGAGGCCGCTCAAACACTAAACTATTGTACCTTTTCACCTCCAGATCACTGCGACAGACTTTAAGCTGCCCTTCAAAGGACAAATACATAAATATACACTATTGAGCCTGCTCCAGTACTGAAGCTCAGTGCGATTATATCTCAGTCGCTCACAGAGCAAATATTAACGCATATTATTGCTTCACACTAATCAGTCAGGGCTAAATTTTTGCTCTGAATCTTTGCCAGATGATCCGATATCCCTGCTTCAACTTTGTCGCATTGAGCAAGGAACCCCTGTGTGAGAGAGAGAGAGAGAGAGAGAGAGAGAGAGAGAGAGAGAGAGAGAGAGAGAGAGAGAGAGAGAAATAACAAAATAGATTGTATATACTGAGTTTTAGTCATTTGATCAGTGATAGCATGTTATAGTTTCATATGAGGGGTATCAAAGTTTTAATTATCACCATGAAGTAAACAAGACAGACACTTTATTTTGGCTTGTGATTCTTATGACTTCTCTACATAGTCAGCGTCCAGAGTCACACATTTCTCCCATCGTTTCCTGACCTTCCACAGGCCGCCATCGTAGAAGTACCTTAGACATGCATAGTTTGTCGTAAACAATTTTACAGACACTGTTATAGCGAAGACCAGATTCATGCTTGATTATGTGATGGTTGCTCGTCGATCTTCCATAAGATTCTCCACTTTTTTTACTGTGGCTGCATCGGTAATGAGTAATGGTCACCCATTTTTTGCCTCGTCTGAGAGGGTCATGTGGCCTCACAACAGTGTCATATGATGGGGAATCATAATCATACACAGCCTTCATTTCATCAATGAAACCCTTCAAATGTAGAAACATATTCACACTGTAAGCCCCAATCTTCTCCATCTCACTGGTTACTGACATCTAGTGCCATCCGTATCATTTAAATAAAAAATAGCATCCAGGCGGAAAAGCACAATGAGTGTTACGCTCGCTTCAATTAATTCAAGTTAATTATGATACCCCATCGTGTATACACACACATATATACATATACACACACACACACAGATATATATATATATATATATACGATCTTGAGTCGATTTTCCGTAGAACAGTGCTCGATACGTCGAAGCAGAGCTAAATATATTGTATGTGGGAAAAAAATAACAGTACTACAATT
>JAQMYF010000010.1:561828-573355 GCA_030014195.1 Neosilurus mollespiculum | reverse complement strand
CAATTTTATATATATATATATATATATATATATATATATATATATATTTATATATATATTTATATATATATACATACACACACACACACATATAAGGGACACACACACACAAAGTTATACCTGTACAGCCTTTACAAGTCCCTTTTTCTTCATCCTACAGTCACTAAAATTCTCAGGCACGCTCTGCAAATAAAATCAGAAATTAATATTAGCCAAGTAAATAGGCTATAATGTGCACAAAACAGTCATCAGATTATTGAATTATCTAAAGGAGCAGGTTGAGTTCATGTTACCTTCCTGGAAGTATTGGACGTTCCGTACACAATGTATTTGGTTTTGAATATTTCAAAGCAGGCACCAACATCCAAGAGTCAATACTGGTGCTGATTCAGAAATATGTAACCTACGAGCAACATTAGCTCTGTTCATGTGGCTTTTCTGCTGCATTTTATGTTTGTTTGTTTTTTTTTATCAGGTTTTAATGGAACAGCTGGTATGAAGCATGATTAACCTTCGGTTTCTATGTAGTATATACTAAACTTTAAGCTAAACTTTGACTCTGCTCATCAAGCTCACCTGGCCGAGTCTGTCATGGTTACAATATATAAAAATAAACCATAAAAATCTTAATTTAGTTTGCTTTTTCTGTTCCCATGAAATATTTACTAAAACAATTATGAACCTCAGGCTGGGTGGATGTCGCTGAATAGAACAGTCCCCCTGATGTTCCGCCTCGAGGAATTTCAGTGACATCCACTGAGCCTTTGGCGAATAATTCTTTTAAAATAACTGAATGATTACAGTGGTTCCCCAGAAATACAGCAAACTCATTATGTGAGTGTAGGAGGGATGTAAAGTTTGATTGGTTGACACAGATTCCCTTTATAACTGATTGAGTGTTTTGTGTGGGCCCCCATTGTGTTAGTTGCTTTTATATTTGGTGTAGTATATACCAGATTCTGTTTCCTTCCACTGTTTGTAAAATCACTGTTTACTTTTTCACCATGATAACCAGGATAACACCTAATTACAAATAAAACAGATGTCAATATGGAGAACTAAATAATTTGCTTTAATACCAGGTAACTGTTTGTAATCCAGATGTTTGGCACAGAAGATGCATTTCTGCATAGCTACAGTTCAGCTGGGAATAAACCAAACTTTCAGGCCAGTAAACCTTTTCATAAAATAATAATTTAAAAAAGCTCCTTAAAATATACTGGATGAAAACAATAATTACCACAGCATCAATCTCCTCAAGGATCTTCATGAACTGTTCAGCAGCCAATTTTACTCGGTGGTCCAGTTTATTAAGAGCTTCTGCTTGGAGATCCTTAGCTAAAAAGCCCTAAAAAGTAACAAGCAGCACAGCAGAACGATTACACAAAGGATAAATCACACCCATCCAAAGCAACACAAAAAGCCCTGAGAGAATAAATACATGCATTTTTCAGTCCTGTCAGTTCACCATGCACTTTCTCCAACTTCTTTGCTGTTTGCTCCACAGACTTCTCGATGTCCTTCAGCTTTTTCAGTTCAGCCTCCTCCTCCGGACTATTCTAACAAGTCAAAGTGTAAAACATACACATCTCCATTTACATCCACAAACCTTTCAAAGAACACCTCCCTTTAAAACAGATTACTTAAAAGTTATAGTTTACCCTTTTGCCAATCATCATTAGTTTACATCCCTGCTTTATTCCAATGCTGGACAGACTTTCCTCCATTTCCTTCAATGATTTCCCTACAGCAAAGGACGACATCATACAAGAGCTCAGTTTTACTGTTTAAGTAGTGTTTCTTGAGAAGGAAAAAAAAGTGGGTTAAGCCTATCCATCAGGGTTTGAGGTTTGAGCCAGGTTTTTTCTGATGGAAGCATTAATATTTACCTAAAGAAAAGATTATACCACTTTTGTGCTAAAAATGGCAAAACAAAAGTGACAACAATGTTGATACTGTAAGTTTGAAGAAAGAAAAGTAGATTATCCATAAATGCTTGTTGAACAAGATATATTAAAGGTTATTTCCTTTGTGCATGATGTTTGCTTTAATCTGAAATCCAGTTTTAAGGGTTGCAGGTATTCCAAGGTGTTTTTTTGGGACCAGTGTTTAAAAAGAGAAGCAGTGACTAAACTGTGCGCTTGTGTTTGAGCTTTAGGTTTTAAGTCTACATGTAAGTGTTTTATATCATTTTGTTCTCTAAGACCTGACAAAAATGATGTTGTGCAACAAAAAGCATATTGTTTAATCAGTTAAGGGTAAACAAGCCAAATGTTAAAATTCTTGATGTGTAAATATATTTATTTAATGATCCCTGTTAACACTCAGGCAATTTTAACCACACAGCTTAAACATTAATCCCAACATACTTGGATAGGTCAGTCATATGGTGATTACATTATTTTGTTGATTGTAAGTGTTAGTTTTTTTTTTAAACATGGAATTTTATGTATTTTTTTAATTTCTGCCTGGAAAATTTAGAAGTATTCAGGTGTTTTGTTGTTTTTTTCACACCTTGAGTATAATAAATATGGCTAATAAACCTTTGTTAAGCTAAATAAAGATTATGTTGAGAACCCAAGTATCAAGTTCTCCCGTTTTCTATTTTCTGAATGAGTCAATACAATATAAGTGTTTTGACATGTTAGTCTGTAACCTGTATCATTACAGCAAGGTTTCACGTGCAGCCAAGACTTCATAGTTAAACGTTAGAAATATTAATGCTAACAATTTACTCAAATTCTGCCTATGATGTCTTATTTAGAATAATTATTAAAATTGGTGGTATCTCCTAACTGGTAAGATTTCAGAAATTCAATCCTGACAAAATTTTACTGAAGCAAACGTGTTTTATTTTGATAAAGTCGCAAAAATTATTTTTTGATCAAGTTAAACCTTACTCAAACCTTAAACCCTGTCATACACTGACAGTAGGTACATGGAGCCTAATAGCTTTAGCATAGCTTTTTGTACCCATCACAGTAAAAATCACTTGATTTACTTACCGGAGGCAAATAAAATGTAGGTGGGCATGTGAATATAATTATTCTTCCTGTTCGTCAAATTTAATCAAAATCTGACACTTAAGAGTTGTACTACTGTTCAAAAGTTTGGGGTCACTCAGAAAATTTCACATTTTCCATGAAAACACAAACCTACATCCATCAAATGAGTTGCAAAATGAATATCAAACAGATGGTGAAGATGTCAAGAAGTTTAAAAATGAGCATTTTTAATTTGCTAAAATCCCCCATTGGCAAATATCGCAGCCCTGCAGACATTTGTCATCCTAGCTGTCTGTCGTAGTAAGATGGAGAAATTTCGCCCCATGCTTCCTGAAGCACCTTCCACAAGTTAGACTGGCTCGACGGGCACTTCTTTTGTACCATATGCTCAAGCTGCTCCCACAACAGCTCAATCGGTTTGAGATCTGGTAAATGCACTGGCTGCTCTATTATTGACAGAATACCAGCTGATTGCTTTTTCTCTATGTAGTTCTTGTATAGGTTGGTTCTGTACTTTGGGTCATTGTCCTGTTGTAGGAGGAAAACGGCTCCAATCAAGTGCTGTCCTCATGGTATTCCAAAATAGAGTGATAGCCTTCCTTGTTCGAGATCGCTTTTACCCTGTACAAATCTCCCACTTTACCACGACTAAGGAAGCCCCAGACCAGTATATTTCCAAGCACTCCACCAGCATCTTCTCCTTTACTGTGCATCTTACAAATGATGTTCTTTGTGACCCAAAAATGTTAATCTTATATTCATTTATCTATAATCACTTTTTTCCAATCTTCCACTGTCCAGTGTCTGTGTTCTTAATCTTCATCTTTTCCTTTTATTCACTGGCTTTTTCTTTGCAACTCCAGGAGTCAACTCTATTACAGTTACAATTTAACGAGGCTACCGATTGAGGACCCGTCAGGCGTCTGTTTCTTAATCTAGACACTCTTGTGGACTTGTCGTCTTGCTCAGTTGTGCACTGGTGCCTCAGATTTCTCTTTTTATCCTGGTTGGAGCCTGTTTACACTGTTCTGTGAACTGAGTACTACACACCACTGTATGAGATCTTCAGTATCTTTTATAGAATAGCTTTCAGTTATCAGAACAAATGTAGACTAACTAATTTTAGAAGTACTTTTTTGGTCATTTTGAGTCTATATAATTAAACCTATAAATGCTGATTCTCCAGATACTCAACAAGCCTAGGTTTGGATGAAAAAATAAATAAATCTCAGTTTCTCATCAGCGCCGCACCCAAAAATTGAAACTGCATCAATTTTATTTTTTGAAAAACCACACTCAAAACCTCGGAAAACACAGAAGACAATTCAGTGTTGGATGCTGTGACTGTGATTGTGAGACTGGTTTAGTTCTGTTTGAAAAAGTTCTATTTTCTAAAGATTTTTGGAACTGCAAGGCTGCTGATCTATGGACAGTTGTTCAGAGTTTTATACATGTTAAACGTACATGTAAAAGATTGATCATCTAGGTTGCATTGTATCGCTTCAGTCACTTTACCTACATTTAGCTTTAAAAGCTTTTGGGTTTTGACAGTCACCTCATTTCTTTATTTAAAAAATAAATAAAACAATAATAAAAAAATAAAATAAAAACTCACGTACCGCATTTAGATTTTCAAAACGTTCTGATGAGAAACCTAATTTTATTCGGCCTAAAGCCTAAAACCACTTTAATCAGCACAACAGTTTTCATCTGTGCTGACAGTGTAAAAGGGTTTTCTAATGATCAGTTAGGATTTCCACATGACAAACATGGCTTACTAACACAATGTGCCGTGGGAACACAAGTATGATCGTTGCTGAAAATGGGCCTCTTTATGCCTATGTAGATACTGAATTAAAAATCCAACCATTTCCACCAATGATAGTCATTTAACCTTGTCTAGACTGCTTTCCTCTTTGATTTTTTTAAAAAGTGCTTTTCTTTCAAAAACAAGTAAATTTCTAAGCGACCCCAACCTTCTAAACGTCAATGTATATTTAAGCAGGAATGATGAGTAGTATTCAGTCGTTACCACTGTTAAACAACAACGGCGGGTGAAATTTAAAGAAAAAACCCATAACGTGATCAAGTTCAAAGACTTATTCTGTGCAATTCTGTAAACTGCTCAGATTACAGTCAGAGCGTTCTACTATTTAGACATGAAGAACATACTGTGTTTTCAGTAAAAGTGTCTCGTGCCGGAAAGGACGCGCCTTTGACGGAAACTAGGACTTGTTTCACATCATGTGCAGCTCGAAAACGTTTCACAGGAACTATATAGATTGATTAAATAAAATGTGGCATAGGGCCGTATTTTAAAATACACACCCAGGAACTTTATGGTAGTGTTTTCTTAATTTGCCCTCAACATTGATGACGGAAAGGACATTTCACTGACGGAAATATCCTGAACTTTGGAGCACTGCAGTCTGTAGTCAGGCTTCAAAAATGTTTACTGTTAGATGTTTTGAAATGCTGAAAACTGCAGCTGGCCCGATGAGCATAAAACCGCCCGAATATCTGTGTTATTTATTCTGAAACTGCCTGGGCTTAGAATTTTTCTCCACATACCTACTGAGAGTAGATCTCTCTCTAAAACTGAGTGCTGTTGTTTTATATTCGTTGTTACCTTTAAATATGATTTTCTGGGATGCTTGTGGGACTCCAGTGGTTTGTACCAGAGCTTCTGATAGATCTTTGAGTGTAGCTTCCTTCCCATCCTGTCCTGATAAAGTGAGGATGTGTTTGGAGCTTCCTGAGGAAACAAACATGTAAACCGTGGTTATATCCAGCATGGCGACTCATACACCTCCATTATTATCATTTACCTGTGATTTAAAGACCACTCAGCTAGTCAAAACAAAAATACACCGTTCACTCTCAGCCTACTGCACTTAAGATGGAGGTCACACAGAATTCAGAGAACTTCCGGTTTTTAGTCGTTAAAACGGTTACAGTGGAGGCGACATTTAAAAACGTCGCGTGTCTGAGAGAAATTTGTAAAGTTACAACCCGTTAGTAAGCCTTGTTTACCATGAGCGACGGTCACCGTTACTGTGTTGTCCGCCATCTCTACACACTCAGAACAGCCGACCGGCAGTGACACCGGATGTGACGTTCAACCCACGGTTTACCACGACGACGTCACGTCAGCAGTTTGTCATCTGTCTCACACTGCCACCAAGTGGACAACTCTAGCATGACAACCACTTCATTGTCAGTATAGTTTGAATTCTATATTTTTAGCACTACAACTCTATATATTTATTTTTGAATTCTATTTTTTTTCTACTTGTTTGTTTTCAGTGTTTTGTTTCACCCTGATCAGGATCACAGAATATCCCACTGGGAGTAAACACACCCTGAATGAGCCACCAGCCCATCAGAGGCCACCATGTCCACATCCACCGACCTGCCTGTTTTAATCAGGTGGGAGGAAATGACAGAACCCAGAGGAACCAGAGGCACTAACAGAGCACAGGAATAAACCAGAAACCTTGGATCTGTGAGGAGGTGTTACGAGCTTCTGCACTACTGTGCCGCTTACATGCTCTTTGAATTGACATTGGCTGGGGTAACTTGGTTGGATCCAGAGCCTTTCCCAGGAATACTCGGCAACCCAGGATGGGAATGCCGGTCCAGCACAGGGCACCTTGCTTACACATTCAAATGAAGGGGTAACTTAGAGCAGCCAGTCCTTCTACCGGCATGTTTTGAAAAAGAAAGAACCCAGAAAACCCTGATAGAAACTCATGCAGATAAGATACAGAATCAAACTAGGAGCCTTTCCTTTTAATTATTTTAATAAGCAGCTTGATCCTACTAGGGCGAAGTAGGCAGTCGCAGGGACAACACAAACACAACCGGTCACGCTCACACTCGCACCTAGGGGCAATTTGGAAAAGCCAATTAGCCTAACGCGCATGTCTTTGGACTGTTGGAGGAAACCAGAGTTCCCAGAGAAAACCCTTGCAAGCACAGGCAGAACATGAAACTCCACACAGAAACACCCTCGCCGAGTCCGAAACCCGAACACTGGACCTCCTCGCTATAAGGCGGAACTGCAAATATATATAATCTATTGATGTATTGCTGTATATACACATTATTTCTTTATTTATTCATGCAGTGATCCTTCTCTAAACAGTAGCACCTAAATTGTGAGTTAATGGAATAGTAGACCTGGCAACCCAAGACCTCAGAGCCCTGAAATGTGTTTAAACATTGATATCATTAATATGCAAGCAGGTAAACTAGTATACTGTTTTGTAAATTGTTGTGCTTTATTGATTAATGATCTGACATATATAACAATATATATAAGGCTGCTGCTGCTGCTGATGATGATGATGATGACGATGATTTACTAGCTTTGTCAATGTGCAAAAAATATAGACTGCTAATCAATATACTAATGTATTCAAATCAACATATTAATATGGAAATTTCAAGGCCACATGCTTAATTAGCTTCGTTAATTCACTAGGTTAGCATTCCTTGGTAAACCAACCCTGAATACCACAAATATACAAACATTCTGAAATGATCTTCAGTAATTAAACAGGTCCTGCAGCGTTCACTCTGGTCTATGTGGCTGGAATCTGCGGCAATCCAAACTCATCAACCAGAACCCCATCCTGAGAAACAGACAAACCGATTAAACAGATGACCTGAATATGTACAGTACACAGGGTATACATGACAAGAACCCTTCAGTGATTCTTTAACTACATGAGGGTGTAAAGTCAAACTACAGTCAACTGGAGAAACCAGTCTACACTCGACTGCTATGACTGTAACCTTATTTGTTTTGTTGTCACTGGGCATGCCCTCTGGGATGGAGGGTGCAGACGAGGCTTCGTCCAGATAGGAGCTGTCATCATCCAGCAGTAACTCATCTCCGAGGGCATCTAGCTCTGAAGCAAAAACCAGATGCAGTGAGCTGCACTCAGGATTATCACCTCCCTGATTCGCAGGTATACAGTATACAGGTACACCATCTACCTGCTTCTAGTTCATCTTCATCAATGTCTGGTGTACCATAGCTGCGACTCAGAGCCTCCTGCACTTCACTCGCTTCCTCCATCATGTCCTCAAGCTGGTCCTGTAAGTCCTAATCGCCAACCAAACGTAAAAGTTACTCATCAAGTACTCCTTCACTGAAGCATTTAATCCTATTAGGGTCGCGGGGAGGCTGGAGCCTATTTCAGTCAACACTGGGCAAAGGCGGGGTACACCCTGAACCAGCTCACTAGTCCATTGCAAGGCAACATATACACATTCACACACACGCACAACCACTGACACTCACAGTCATTCCACAGGGTAATTTGAAACAGCCAATAAGCCTAATGTGCATGCATGTCTTTGCATTGGTGGAGGAAACCAGAGTTCCCGGAAGAAACCCACACAAACACAGGGAGAACATGCAAGCTCCACACAGAAACGGCCAATCGCAGGACTAGAACCCAGGACCTCTTTGATGTGAGGCGGACGTTCTAACCACTACGCCACCATGACACTCAACATAAGAATTAGCTTTTGGTTTAATTATACATACTACAATACGAATACATATAAATGATGTAAAAAAAAAAAAACAAAAACCTATAATTTTTTTTTGATTTATGTTTAATAGTATAGTCTGTGGCGGCACTGTGGCGCAGTGGTTGGCACGTCCGCATCACAACAAGAAGGCCTGGATTCGATTCCCGGGCCCGGGACGTTTCTGTATGGAGTTTGCATGTTCTCTCCGTGCTTGTGTGGGTTTCCTCCTGGTACTCCTGTTTCCTTCTACAGTTCAAAAACAAGCACATTAGGCTAACTGGCAGTTCCAAATCGCCCCTTGGTGTGAGTGTAAATTGGTTGTATGTGTGTTGGCCCTGCAATGGCCTGGCGAGCTGTTCAGGTGTACCCCACCTTCGCCAAGAGTCGACTGAGATGGGCGCCAGCCTCCCCACGACCCTAATTAGGATTAAGTGGCTTAGAAAATGAATGGATGAAAGAATGGGTATAGACTGTGTGATACTTCGATCTGATCCATCTTCACTTGCTTATAGGCTTTTTTCATATCCTTTGCTCCAATCTTCATAGCTTCAACCTACAAAAAAAGACAATTAAAAAGAATCACTCCCACTGTTTCTGTATCACTCTTTATCACATCAACATTGCTTTTCCACTAGCACTTACGCCGAAACAACTTGAACTTGAACCCTGAACATCTTGACACCAAGGGGCACAACTTTTCAAGATGCCACAGTAGTGTCAAGAATTCGGAGGGTTTATGCATGCGCAATAGCGTCCATTGGGGTGTGCTAGGTTTTACCTTTGGATTTTGTGTATACTGGATATTAAGAGGGAAAGACACTATTACATTGCAGTTCAAACAAAGAAATTCCTACGTACTGTGTTTTAGATACCCCCCACCCTCACTCAGACATTACCTTAAGTGCTAGATGTAGTTTACCCAGGATAGGCAGCAGTAGAGGAGAGGCTAGTTACAATGCATTCACTCGACCGAGACGCAGAATCTCTTATTTCTACATGTGTGCCATTAAGAAATAAAAAGAAAATGATGCATGCCTAGTTTTACCGAACAGGGTTATTCGGTCGTTGTGCAGGCTTTTCACAGCAAATGGGTGGTTCTTCTCCAGTGCTTTGCATTATCAAGCCTACCAGTTGGACAAGGAGAGGAACTCCTGCCACCAATACAAAGAAAAATGCGATTCTCTCACTTCGTTGGTGTTCATTAAACATTCTGAAATGTACATTTGCCGTTATTTATTTATTTATTTATTTTTATAATTCTCTCTCACTTCCTTTTCCTTAATAAGCCTTGTAATCAGTGAAAGATGCAAAAGCACACCCTACGTCCTTGTCCGTCAATTTGGTTGTGATCACTGATTTGCGCACGCGTGCTTGGGTCTTGTCTCTGTATTTTGCGGTTAGCCATAGGTTTGAGAGTGAGCGTTTAAACACGTAGGGATGTGCGAGCAACTTGCTCAGGGCACAAGTTATTCCGAGGAAGCTTGTTCCCAATGGTCGTGTAAAAGCAGCTTTAGGTTTGATTAGCTACAGATGAATGGAACCGATTCAGTCAGGATAATCAATCCCACTGAACTCGAACAGCATTTATATCAGGAATTAGAGAAGATAGTGGAGTGTATGGAAGGAAGCACACTTACTGTTGTTTTGGTGTCTTTTAATGACTGAATGGTGTAATTGGCCTGTTCCATGTTAAAGGACTGCTGGGAAAGCTGGTCTCTTTGGCTTTCATATCTTCAACATAACAAGACACAGAAGGACAGCTATGTATATATGTATATACGCTACAGACTCTAAACAGCTGTGACTTTCAATCAGTCACAGTCCAGCACAGATGATTTTTTGCTGCTATTGATCCTCCTCCTCTAAACCCAAGTGTTGTGTGTCTCCTCATTTCACCACACGGCTTCTGTTCCTTAGACCGCTTGCTCACTGGGGCGAATGTGGTGGCAAACGTCGCGAATGGGATTTTTCACAAAAGAATCACAGATGTACGTGTTTCAAATGCAAAATTGGTACGAATTGTTCATCACGTTCACATCGGTGCGTCTTGAGCGCACTGGCTGCGTAGAAATTTCAAATGTGTTTGAAATTATCGCCAAGGTCTGGTGAAGGAGCGTGTTTGACCTGTTACGTAAACAATAGCATGTTATGAACGCCGAAATCCATCTTTTGCACGCCTTTTTTGTGTTTCATATGCCACGTGCATCTTCCCTGCTCACTTTCGCGCCCATTCGCTCCCTTGCACGGCCTCTTTTGTGGTGGCGAAGGGGGCATTTCCTTCACGCAGCTAGTGTAATGGTGGCGAAGGAAGCGTGATGTGGCGAATGCAACCCAGTCCCAACGCGCAGTTGACGTGATGATTTTGCAGAAACTGGCTGCGAAAGTGGAAAACATTGTGTCGAGTTTGCGGATATATATATATATATATATATATATATATATATATATATATATATATATAAACCAGGTGACCCAGGAAAACCTCCCACATTTCAAAGTTAAATTAAAAGATAATAGAATTATTATTTGCACACATGAAAAGTGAGTCAGGAGAGGTGGTGCTAAGGTCTGCTGGTGGCCCAACCCCAACTTGAACACCTTGAGCTTGAAGAACTCAATGTGGGGTTTCGTTAAGATGGAGCTACGGCACACACAGCTCGAAGATCATTGCGTGGTGTTACAATTAATAAGAGTTGTATTCTCTTAAGTACAGTCTAGAAGTGTTTCTGTGTGCGTATGTCTGTAGAATGATTATTATCGTTGAACTCAGGTTTTCTGTCCCTGACATTCCATAGATATCATAGTAAACTCCTAAATTCTTTCACTTGAACAAGAGTTAGGATGGAGAATCTGTTTCATGGGCATCCACATACACACACACAACCGAAGAATTTAAAACTGGGAGTTAGATGATTTATATATATATATATATATATATATATATATATATATAGAGAGAGAGAGAGAGAGAGAGA
>JAQMYF010000010.1:523205-537626 GCA_030014195.1 Neosilurus mollespiculum | reverse complement strand
CTTGCAATGTGACTGATTTGGATCACTTTTGCAAGGAAGAATGGGCAAAGACTGGCAAGTTAAGATGTGCCATTCTGATGGGCTCCTACCCACCCAAAAAGATTGAATGCTGTCATAAAATCAAAAAGTTCTTTGACA
This sequence comes from Neosilurus mollespiculum, assembly GCA_030014195.1. Classification (NCBI taxonomy): domain Eukaryota; kingdom Metazoa; phylum Chordata; class Actinopteri; order Siluriformes; family Plotosidae; genus Neosilurus; species Neosilurus mollespiculum. The sequence continues at coordinate 537,488 of JAQMYF010000010.1, read as the reverse complement.
AAATATTAGATTAAGGGTGTGAATATTTATGCAACCAGGTTATTGTAAGATTTTTTACTGACTTTTACAGGTTGCAAGTTACATTAAAGTTGGAAAAAGATGAGAATTTATTTATTTATTAATAAATATAATTTATTTTTTAATCCTGGGATTTTTAACAGTGGAGTGTAAACCTTTAATATTCACTGTTATTTTACATGTTTGTTTTTGCTTGTAATTTACATGATTAATTAATTTTAAGGCTATTTGACCTTTTTTTTTTTGTTTTTTGTTTGTTTATTTTTACATGATTCATTAATTTTCAGATGTGATTTATTTTCAGGTACTTTATTTATTTTTACATTACAAAGTGGTTTTTTTTTTTTACATTCACAAAGTGAAGGGTTTTTTATTACATTATGGGTTTATTTTCATGTAATTTTTTACCTGATGAACTTTGTCAAATGTGATTAATTTCAACACAATTCATTTCTTATGTGTTTACCTGAGATGGACACATTTTCAGCACATAATACAGGGTGACCCAAAAAAACCACTCCCACATTTCAAAGGTAAATTTAAACATTATTAAAGATAATCAAATTATTATTTGTATAAGTTTTTATATCTTTGAAGAGAGTGAAGTAATTGTTACCGTAATTTCTGACCGGTACACTGATATGCTCAAAAACCTTTTAAAGGCCACAACTTGAACACCTTGAGCTTGAAGAACTCTTTGTGGGGTTTCAGTAAGATGAAGCTACAGCACACACAGCTCGAAGATCATTGTAAGTACTGAGAGAAATGTTTCCGGACAGAGTGATCTCGTTGCGTGGTGATGCTGGGTGGCCGGTCTGTTCCCTTGACCTCGCCCCTTTTGCATTTTTTTACTATAGTGCTACCTTAAATCCCAAGTGTAAACTCATCAACCCCAATCTCTTGAAGCCCTTAGGGTTGCTATTTAGCATGAGGTAGCCGCTGTTTCACCCAACATGACCCGTCGTGCCATGACAGTCTTCAGAAATCACTTCCAAATGGATATAGACAATGACGGCCATTTTTTTAATTTTTATTTATTTATTTTTTTTATTTATGTGAGGTTTTATTGGTTCACTCTGTATTTTAAAATGCACTTTCACATATTTCTCAAATTCATTCATTCATTTTCTAAGCTGCCTAATTTTAATTAGTCGCGAGGAGGCTGGTGCCCATCTCAGCCGACTCTGGGCTACACCCTGGATAACTCGACAGGCCATTGCCGGGCTAAAACACTCTCAATCATTCACACTCACACTCAAACCTATGGACAATTTGGAACAGCCAATCAGTTTTTGGATTGTGAGAGGAAACCAGAATACCCAGAGGAAACTCATGCAAGCACGGGGAGAACATGCAAACTCCACACAGAAAAACCCAAGACCGGGAATCCAACCCAGACCTTCTTGATGTGAGGCAGACGTGTTAACCACTGCGCGACTGTGCCACCCCCTATTTCTCCCATACGCGGGTAAATCCAAAAGTTTGTGACCCAGATAGAAAAACTCAACAATTTCATAAGTTTAATAACTTTATTTCTCAACATAATCTCCCTGAACATCAATACACTTGTGCAAGCGATGCAAATAAAAGTCTGAGGGTGCAAGAGCAGGTGAATATGGTGGGTGTGGTAGAAGTTCGAAGCTACACTCGGCTACTGCAGCAACGGCCACCTGTGAGGTGTGAACTGGTGCAGTGTCCTGAGGCAACAGGACACCCAGGGTACAGACCTAAATAACTCTACTGAATTACAACTACCATGAACAGTGTGTTATTGGGACAGATTGTAGTTTTGAAAATCACTACCAATATAAATCAAAAATAATGAAAAATGTATAAGGCTACGGACTTTTGGATCTGCTCTCGTAATCTGCCTATGTAAATTGTATGCAAGTGTAAACAACAACAACATGTACAGGCATGTCACTGTACTGAATGCTTTTTGCCACAACAACATCATACTATATGATGACTCTGTCAGTTCCAGAAGTGCAGTATTTTTTTTTATATTTCTCCCTTCTAAAATGTATAGGAAAACATCTTTCTAGTGCTTTTAATGACACATTTAATATTCTTAATTTGTGATAACACAGGGCTTGGGTGTTTCCGTGTAGAGTTTGTATGTTCTCCCCATGTTTGCGTGTGTTTCCTCCAAGTACTCCAGTTTCCTTCCACAGTTCAAAGAGATATACATTAGGCTAACTGGCTGTTCCAAATTAGCCCTAGGTGTGGATGTGAACGGTGTGCGCTGCCCTTCAATGGTCTGGTGAGCTGTTCAGGGTGTACCCTTCCTATGCCCAGATAGGCGCAGTCTCCCCAAGACACTTGGAGGATTAAGCAATTCAGTATATGGGTAAGTGAGTGAGAGTATTTCTACCTTTTAAGTTTAAAAAATTATAATTTAGTATAGAATTGTACAGTGGCACAGCTGGTATCTTCACCACCTCACACACCCAGGGAGTGTAGTTTACTGCTGTGCTGTCTTTGTCTGTGTGGTGTTCAAAAGCATGTTTTCTCCATGTCCGCATGGTTTCCTTTTATTTCTAAAATAAATAAATAAATACATGCCAGTATGTGGATCGACCATTCTAAATCGCCCTTGTTGTGACCATGTGTGCATGCTGTGTGTCCATGGACAAACATCTCATTCAGAGGGTCTCACGCCCACTCTTCTTAGATAGGATCTGGAAAGTGATTACTGAAGAACTGATTACAGAATGATTGTATGAATTGCTCCTTAAGATTCAAGATACACAAGAAAGATACATACTAATGTAGAAAACCTGCATGCTTGATGGTGTAACCCTATACACCATATAATACGGTAAAAGACAGTTTGGTACATCCATTCATTTATTTACTGAATTGCTTTATAATTTTTAGGGTCACAGGGATCCAATCGCAGCCGACTCTAAGGGAAGGTGGGGTACACCTTGAACAGCTCACCAGTCTATCACAGGGCCAGCACACACATTCCCATTCACACCTAGAGGCAATTAGGAACAGCCAATTAGCCTAATCTGCATGTCTTTAGACTGTGGGAGGAAACCAGAGTACCTGGAAGAAACCCACACAAGCAGAGGGAGGTCATGCAAACTCCACACAGAAACACCGTCACCGAGCACGGGACTCGAACCCAGGACCTTCTTGCTGTGAGGCAGATGTACTATCCCACCATGCCACCCTGCCTGGAACTTTTTTCGTTATGTATTTCAACCAAATCACCAAACACTACCATTATCACACAAACCATTTTTTATATTTCTCTTAAATCTCTCAGTGAGTTTCACATCCACTTGGGGGTGCTAGACCACCTGTTCGCAAAATACTTTTCCCTCAAATATTTCCAAGAACGAAATTCATAAAGAGTCCCATCACTCTGGACTTGTAGATTTCAGTGACAGTTCATACAAATAAAAACACTGTCGTCCACAGTCACTTTGGGAATAGTTTCAACAGGCTGTCTGACATCAGATCAGGCTTTTTTTTTTGTTTGTTTTTTGTTTTTTTTTTGCACTTACCTTATAATGACATACATCACCAGGCAGTTTCCCACCAGGCCCACTACGAACACCACAGAGTAGACAGCTGTGATGATAGGCACAATAGGGGACAGGGTCTCGACCTCGCCTGGCCAGCTGTCATTCCCTGAGGAGTTCAGAGACGCTTCCGAAAACGAGTTCAAGTTCAGTATACACTCCTCAGCACCAGCAGATGGACACTGATCCTCTTTAAAAATCTGCATCACGGTGATATCCATCTCCTGACACACAATATCAATAACAATAACAATAACAACAACAACAATAATAATAATAACAATAATAATAACAATAATAATAATAACAATAATAATAACAACAATAATAATAATAACAATAATAATAATAATAACAATGACAACAAAAACAACAACAATAATAATAATAATAATAACAACAACAACAACAAAACAACATTAATAATGACAATAATAATAATAACAATAATAATAACAATAATAATCATAATAATAGCAACAATAATAACAATAACAACAACAACAACAATAATAATAATAACAACAACAACAATAATAATAATCATAATAATAACAATAACAATAAAAATAACAATAACAACAACAACAACAACAGCAATAATATTAATATTAATAATAATAATAATAATATTAATAATAATAATAATAATAATAATAATAATAAATTGTCGCAGTGGGTGAAATTTTCCTAATATTTTTGAAAGTAAACATAAACACCAAGCAGTCACCTAAAGCATGCAACTGAGGAGAAACTGATTGAAAGCCTGGTTATGAAAATGACCAGCTGAGCTCCATGCATGAGGAAAAATACATTTGTGCTCAGGACTCCATAAATAAGAAACAGTAAGCTTACCGTAATGTCGTTAGTTCTTTTAAATAGGTGAGTTGGTCCAAAAAAAGCCTTATAGAAACTCGCCGACGCGACAAAAGCAGTGCGATGCGTGTTTGTTCCCGCACAGGATGCGTTTTTCACACGCACTGGCACTACAGAGGCGCTCCAGCTGTGGCCGCCTGATGACATCAGAGCGCAGCGCACTGACTGAACCGCCCGCAGAGACACACACCGACTCTCAATGAAGTTTGGAGCTGGTCGACTGCGTGGCTTTTTTCAATTTCATCCCGAAGGAAACGCAAACAAAACAATCCTCAGTGTATAAACAACACATGTAGTGCTGACCACAGTCTTCAGTCTTTAAATGTTCCACTCTGAGAAGAAAAAAACCCAGGCGACTCTCCTTTACCTCAAGCGTAGGATCCTCTACAAAACATCTTTTGTAACTATAATATGTTTCCCTTCATTCATTCATTTTCTGAACCACTTTATCCTTCATTAGGGTTACAGGGAGGATCCGGGCAAAGGCAGGGTACACCCTGAAAAGCTCACCAGACCATCACAGGGCCAGCACACACAACCATTCACACTCACACTAACAACTACTGGTCATATGGAACAACCAGTCAGCCTAATGGGCATGTCTTTGGACTGTGCAAGGAAACCAGAGTACCCTGAGGAACCAGAAACACAAGGGAGAACATGCAAACTCCAAAGAGGAACACCCTCGCCAAATCGAGGACTCAAACCCAGGACCTTCACTAAATTTAAAGGTGGAACTCCGCCGACGTGCCCCCCCCCCGTATGTATTTCTGACATGTTCATAAGAATGCAGCGTGTTTCTGCTTTAAGAAAGTGAATATTAGCATAGTTGCATTTTAAGGACTATTGTTTTCCCCTTTTAATTAGCTTTTAGAATAATATTAACAGAAGTTCACTCAGTCTACCTTTGCATGAAAAAAGATACACAATAAAGGTGCAAAAGATGCAGCCTTGGGGGTGGAAACCTTGTTTTCTGAAAGCTTATGGTATACATTTATTTTAGAAGCAGTTGTTTGATCATTTTTTTGTTGTGTTTATATTATTTAGGTTCTTTAATATCACCTCCCAGCAAGCAGGTTCTGGGTTTGAACCTTGGAAGGGCTTCCTGTGTGGAGTTCTTCATGCTTCATTCTTCAGTGGACAGTGGTGGCTCAGCGGATAAGGCTCGGGAAGACTGATCCGACAGTGGGGGGTTCAAGCCACAGTACCACCAAGCTGCCACTACTGGGCCCTTGAGCAAGACCCTTGTTGCTCAGTTGTATAAAAATGATAACTGTAAGTCACTCTGGATAAGAGTGTCTGCCAAATGCTGTAAATGTAAAAGTGTTGTCGCACCCCCCCACTGTCCTAAAACATGTGGTCAGTTGGCTGATCTAAATTTCCAATAGGTGTGAAAAGCTTTTTAGGATTCTCTTTAAGCCCTACAATAGATTTCAAAAAAATCGAAAATAGATTAGTGAACTGGCCAGAGTGCAGCCTTACCTAACGTCAGCAGAGACTGTCTCCAGATCACCCACGACCAGTAATTGATAAGTGGTATGGAAAATTCAAGGTTCTTTGGCTTGTCTCTCTCAGATAACATGATTATGTAGAACCACAATATAGATGGTTTCCCCTCTCAGGAATAGTTTCCAATGTTGTAGTCTCAGGGCCTCTGGTTAAATCTTGGGCTCAGGTTACTTTTTTGCCTATAATTTCCTCACAGAATGAAAGTTAACCTGTCTGGCAAGTACAATTCCTTATCACTCACCACCCGCTAACCGCCAGCAATATCATGGAAAATAGGGTGCACTTTACACCTGTGGTATGCGTGATGCTAACATTGTAGTACTTGTGAAAAAGTGAATGGAGTGATGATATGGCCAGGGTGCCACCAGAGCATAAACCAGGTGTCATCAACCCTGCTCCTGGAGATCTACCACCCTAAAGACTTTGGCTCCGACTCTAATCATGCACACCTTACCATCTAGTCCAGGGGTGTCAAACTCATTTTCACTGAGGGCCACATCACTAAATTTAAAGGTGATCGAGGGCTGAATAATCACGGAACATCAGTTCTAAAAGGGTAGCCATGAAATCTGCATGGCAAAATGATTTGTTTAGGCTTTTGTTCTCTTTTCCTTTATTCACTTGCCTTTTCTAAAAAACACTTGACAGCGAAAAAGCTAGCATGTAATCTTTCTTGAGTCATGAATAACTAGCTGTTTACTTCAAAATAGGTTGCTGCCACCTAGTGGAAGGATGGTGAATTAGGTTTCATGGCAATGGTCGATGTAAAGAATGTACAATAATCATATTAATTGAAAGCTATTGTGGGCCACATAAAATGAGGTGGCGGGCTGGATTTGGCCCGAGGGCTTTGAGTTTGACACCTGTAATGTATTACGTGAATTTTTTGTGACTTTAAAAATGTAGCGTGTTCTTTGTCCAAAAAGAACCAGGCAGTAGAATAAGATTTTATCTTATCTAGTATATTCATAATAAAGCAGTACAACAACAACAACAACAACAACAACAACAACAACAACAACAATAATAATAATAATAATAATAACACATGGGCTGTGATGGCCCGGTGGTAGGGTGCTGAATTACGAATCCCAAGGTCAAGGTTCAAGCTACACTATCAGCAGGATGTCATTGCTGCCCCCCCCCACCCCACCCCCCAAGTGCAGCTAACTGGGTTATCAAAGGCTGGCCATATCTCTCACTGTCTATGTAAAAGAACCATTGCTGATTTTCGTCAAGAGTAGGCTGCATAGCCATGAGCGTGTTTCTCTCTTTCTCTCTCTCTCTCTCTCTCTCTCTCTCTCTCTCTCTCTCTCAGAGTATTCAATTCAGCTCCTGAATCAAAGCTTTCCATTCATTTCCTTGTATGCTGGGGATCACTGCGATACCACTAGAGCACAATCATGTACGAGTGTAATATCAGAATATGTTGAAAGTTTGGAATTTAAGATATCCTGTCTGATCCTCCGATTTTTATTACTCATACTAAGATGTTAGCATGTGCTTGTTTTTTCCGATAAGATTGAGTTATCAGCCATTAAGGAATCACAGGGTCGATGATTTCTCCACAGGTGGGGCCATTCATAGTTATTCTCACAGCTGTGTAGCTCTGGAGTGAAAAACTGTCCGTTCAAAAATTGACCTTTTTGCCACATTGACACATAAACACATTGACAATTGTGCTTCACTGTGGCGGAGCCAGACGGCCCACTGGTAGACGATCCAATAGCGGATGACTGCCTTCACCACCAATTTTCTGGTTTCTGGTGATCCCAAGTTGTTTCAGCTTTCATTGAGTGGCAGAATACCCTTTGAGATTGTTTTTTGAACAGATTTTCTGTTCCTAGTGTACTGAAAGTCACTTGAACGGTAAATTACCCTTACAGTTATAAGAAAATAATCTAGACTTCATGTTAAACTATAGTGAAGGTTCTGCTACATGGTTTGTATTTTTATTTGGTTTTACCCAAATGAGGTTGGGTTTCCCTTTTGACTCTGGCTCCTCTCAAGGTTTCTTCCTCTGAGGGAGTTCTTCCTGCTACCATCGCCATGAGCTTGCTCATTGGGGATGTGTAGGGATTGTAGAGAAATGTTTAAAATCTTCATCAAATTTGTTTTTACTATGTAAAGCTGCTTTGTGACAATGTCAGTTGTAAAACCCTCCATATAAATGAAACTGAATTGACTTGTGAACGTTTTGGGATCCTTAATCAGTTTCCCTTACCGGAATGTATACAGTTTACCCATTGGAATGAACCACCAACTGAAGACTCTTAGCAAAGCAGTCGAGAGAACTCCCCAACTCCAGTACATGGTCTGGAAGATGATTCAAGTGGAAGAGTAAGTGTGGGACCGAGTGGTTTGGACTAGAATCTCTTAAAACCTGAAACTTTTTAAAACCTTTTTTAAAACCTTATGAGACCATGCAAGAAATCAATCTGAAATAGGGTATCTCCACTCCAGAAATTGCATCTATCACCCCTTGCCTCATTTATCAATATGAAGCATGGCTGCCTCTTAGTCAGAGATAGGGTTGACTCTTGGCATGGAAGGCATTGAGTGAAAATGATGGATGTATTGATATGTAGCATCTGTCTCTTGTCCTGCATTTAAACTTGGCACATGTTGATGCAGCTGCCGTTAGAGCACAGCTTATGGCTGTTGCAAGTGTGTGCAACGAGCAGTCATAACCAGGTCATACATACTAAATCAGTTGCAGTTTTTTATAAGCAAATTAACTACTCAATAAGCTCTGTAGGCTAAATCCAATGGTCATAAATTATCTAAATGCAAGCACTTTATAGTAAATTAATCATCTGGTTATTTGTTCTTACACTCACATTTCCCCAAAAGTATCCATTACAATGTTTCATGCAGTTTGAATCATGTAGTTAATTAGTACCTGATCAATTCTGAAAGGTTCTTATTGAAAACATTTTATATTCCCTATGCTTTCAGGGCAGCATGGTGATGTAGTGGTTAACACATCCGCCTCACAGCAAGAAGGTCCTGGGTTCGAGTCCTGGGCTCGGGTGTTTCTGTGTGGAGTTTGCATATTCCGCCTGGGCTTGTGTCAGTTTCCTCTGGATAACCAGATTTCCTCCCACAGTCCAAAGACATGCACATTAGGCTAATCGACTGTTCCAAATTGCCCCTAGGATTGAGTGTAAGTGTGAATTTTTGTGTCTATGTTGACCCTGCAATAGTCTTGCGAGCTGTTCAGTGTCTGCTGAAATAGATTCCAGCCTCCACTTGACCCTGGTTGGATGAAACAGTTTGGCAAATGAATGAATGTATATTTATTGTAGCTTTCTGTAAAAAAAAAAAAAAAAAAGTTTAAATACTTATAAAATAAGTTGCCCTCTATTAAAAAATAGGCACTCTAATATTTAGTTGGACCGCCTTTAGCTTTGATTACAGCACACCTTTGCTGCAGGACTGCATTTAAACTTATTCAGTCTTTTATTTCTGACCAGAATTGTCTTGTGGGGTTGTTGTTGTTTTTTTTTTTTTCTTGTGATCTTGTGTTGTAATCTTGTAATAAAGATTCTCAAAGAGCTTAAGGTCGGAAATCTGCGGTGCCGGTTCACATGTGAAAATATTTCCCCATGCTCAATGAACCAATCTTTCAAGAGTTGGGCCCAAAATTGTATGCCTGTGCCATCAGGGAAGAAAAAGTCCATTGTTGTAATATTCTGGTTATTCACTACATTCAGGACATTAGTTGAGTTTTTATTGTCACATAATGTTGCTGAACCTCAACCTGACCAACTGGTCAACCCCCGATCATAACACTGCCTCCAGAGACTTGTACTGTGGCCACTATGCATGTGTCACTTCATGCACTCCCCTTCTTACCCTCAAATACCCATCATTCTGTAATAAGGTAAATCTGCACTCATCAGATCATATGGCAATTTTCCATTGCTCCAGAGGCCAATCTTTATGCTCCCTAGCAAACTGAAGCCTTTTATTTCGATTATTCTCACTAACGTGGTTGTCTGATCAATACGTACCTGTTAAGTCCCAGTATTGTGATTTCTTGTCACACAGTGTGTGGAAATGCTAATATTTTCTGTTAAAATGAGTTCTACTCTTCGTGTTTTTCTGGGGGTTTTTTCACCACGTCACCACGTGTTTACATGATCTTTGATCACGTTCAGTCAGGATATTTTTTTACCCTTATTTCTTGTGTGAAGTTGCTGGTTCAGCACTATCCTTCCAGGTTTTAATATATGCATTGGACAATTCTTAACCAAGTCTTTTCTTTGTTTGACGCAGGCCACTACTTTGACCCTTCTAAAACACATAAATATCTTTTACATGACCACAGGATACTTTTTCTGACATGGATGTTTAAGAAATGAGAAGGAACTCACTGCATCAATTAAGGTTAAGTAACATGTTGCCCGCTGAAGGATACGTATTAATCACTGCAGTAATAATCCAATCGAAGGCTCCTGGCTAGTCACTTATTTAAATCCAGGTTGCACCCTTTTTTTTTTTTTTTTTTTAAGCAGCACAGTGTAATGGCTATTACAGTATTGCTGTTATTGTTGCATAGACTTAACAGCACAAAATTGTCCTTACAGCTGTACAAAGAATTAATCTGCATATGTTATAAACTATGTACGAAACTTTTGAAACGTTTACACTTTTGATGATCATTTCATGATGTGCCTCTGGTTAGTGGGTGTCAGAAAAGCCCCTGGTTGCCATGGGAGTCGGTTCAGTTAAGGTCAGATATGATTTCATAATTTCAAAGGAATATTATATGCCATTTCAGCAGTGGTGTCGCTGCCAATTCCTACTACCAACTTCCAGTTAAGAAGTATTCACCGTTCTAAACGTGATAATGAGGTAAATATAATTTCCTGACAAAAAAAATCCCTGAAGATCTATTCCAGTACTGTACAATGGGGTAATAAGACAAGAAATTTGTTTATTCAGTATTTTCCATGTATGGCTGTGAAGGTATTGGGAATGTGAATAGTCAATTTCTAGTTCCAAATTCCCCCTAGGTGTGAGTGTGTGTGTGAATGGCTGTGGGTGTGTTGGCCCAGTGATGGTCTGCAGACTGTTCAGGGTGTACCCCACCTTCACCTAGTGTTGGCTGAGATAGGCTCCAGTCTCCCTTCGACCCAAGTAGGATTAAGTAGCTCGGTAAATGAGTGAGTGAGAACTTTATCTTTGATACTTTCTACAGCCAATCTATTCATTGTATCAGATAAGTTGTGGTAGTTTTTATAATTAACATTTGTTTCGATTTCAAAGTAAAATTTGACCAAAACTTCGGGAAATAAGGGACAGCATGCCTTGTTAAATGCTGGAAAAGCTTTGGTTACATGTGCTGAATGGGGCTACCCAATGGGCTACCTAACTTTATTTCTTTATTATTACAAAATAGCATAGGACACACCATATGATCTAAAACCACTCAAATTTTTCTTTGTAAACGTAAAAGTTATATCACCCCATTTAACAATAGTAATTACAAGTAGGATTGTTTTGTTTTTCTACCTAGTAATCTGCACACAATCCTCATGATGAAGGAAAGGGCAAGCTCCAGTCATTGATACCTCCATCGGTAACTCCTTATTTTTCTACACAATGTTTATATCTTAGCAACTGATGGTTTCATAAAGTCATTAGTTTTATTACAGGACATTAGGAAGATACCAGAGTGCCACGGTGGCATAGTGTTTAGCATGTCCGCCTCGCAGCATGAAGGTCCTGGGTTCGAGTCCCCAGCTTGGCACTTGTGTGTGGAGTCGTTGTTCTCGCCATGCTTACAGTCCAAAGACATGCACATTAGGGTAACTGGCTGTTCTAAATTGCCCCTAGGTGTGATGTTGAATAGTTGTATGTAAGTTGCCATACAATGGTCTGGCAAGCTGTACCACGCCTTCGCCCAGTGTCAGCTGAAATAGGCTCATAATAGGAGTAATAGGAGTAAGTGGTCTGGCAAATGAGTAAGTGAGATGAGAATGAAAGGAAGATACCAAACTTTATCCTCTTTGAAACCAATAAGGTTTGTGATCACATGAAGGAAAAATGTCCTTAATAAAACATTTGGGAAAGGGAGCTATCACATGAGCAGAAATAACCTGTTTCCAAAATATCTAAACATCTCTATTATTATCTCTTCCAAGGAGAACACCAAGAACTATGAACTTTTTACATTTTTCTTTACAGTCCTGTGCTGTTATTCTTAAACCTTTATGCTTTGAGTTGCTGCCACATGGCTGGTTTCTTGGTAACTTGCAGCATCGTGTTTGTCTTATTAACAGCTAGAGGGGTGGGTGGTGGAGGCTGGTGAGGGAATGACATTTATAGCTGCTATAATTTAGGTAATAACAGGAAGTAAATTGTCTGATGGTCCATCTATGGCATTACATGTAACTATATAACTAATTTATAACTATTAATATGACTTTTTATATATTAAAAACGGTAACTTGTTTACATATTGTTGCAGTAGAAGAGGAATAAAATGTTGCTGTTATTATAAAATCTTCACCTTTGGCTTGGTGACACTATCAGAGAACCTCATCACTGATTTTTTTGCTTATAACTTCTCACCCTGTAGTGTTTTGTTCTTTACCTTCTGTGCTATTGATATGCACTCAAACCTATACAGGACATTTATTTCAACTTTGAACACAATGTATTCATTGAGTAGCTGGATGTTGACAAAGTGGTTTAATTGTTATTTTTTTAATTTATTTATTAATGAAGATGCATTTATAAGTTACAACAGTATGTGAGACCAACACAACCGAGTAACAGCTGTATGAATTGAGTGCTTTAACACCTTAAATGGCATCTTGTCAGTGACCTAGCGGGAATGGGAGGGTCTGCTTAACATGGTCATATTCTAGCTTGGATGTAACCATGGATACAGTGCAGCAATGTTTTATTGCTCGAGCTGTTGGGATTTTGATAAAGAGAAGCAACAGTCATTGGTTTTTACAGGAGCATTACAGGAGCATCATGGAACAATGGAAAAACTCTCTCTCACTCTCTCTCAACCGTCATTATCACAAATATAATCTTGAACAACACCTGTGGTGATCTTACACACTGACTGTGATAAAGCTTAGTGAACTTGAAAATTGCAGCAGAGAAAATGAAGAGCAAGTCTGCTAATAGGCTTTTACCCACAGACATGGCAGCCCGCCATATTGATTTAACCCAAACACACCACTAATGAATTTATATACTGTATATAACAATTAAAATGTCCAAAACCTTCTTCCCTTTATTTTTTTTCTACCAATATGATGTGAAGATGGCATGTTGCTAAGAGACTGGTATTTTTGTGTCGTGCACTTCATTGTTCCCGTGCTCATTTCACACATCACCTAATGCAAGAGATTACTGGGGCAGAATGCAACTTCATTTGGCTTTTATTTTAAAAGCTCCATGTTAGAAAAGAGCCTTTGTTAAGTCAAGTGTTCATCACCACATACTGATAATCTAGGTGTTATATAAAAATCTAGACATGAATTTAATGCATTTGAAATTCTGTATACTAACATAACATACGTTCCCGGAAAAAAATATGCCCACGCAGCTGATTCCTTTAATTATTATTTACAGACCCCCAGGGCCGTACTGCGAATTCCTATGTTAATTTGCAGACTTCATTTCAAACCTGGTTGTTTCTTTAGATAAAGCTTTAATTGTTGGTGACTTTAATATTCATTTTGATAAACCAGAGGATCCTTTAAGAACAGCGCTCTTGTCTATTCTAGATTCAGTAGGGGTAAATCAGAATTTAATAGGACCTACTCATAATGCTGGCCACACTCTAGATTTAATACTAACTTAAATATTGAAAATATAGTCGCAGTTCCACAGTCAGAAACTATTTCAGCTCATTATCTAATCTCACTTACAGTGAATCTTAGTACTAATATATACACCTCACCACATTATCGCATTAAGCAACTTTTACATCAACTACTGCACAGAGATTTATTAATAATCTTCCAGAATTATTAACTATGTTTGGATCACCATCAGACCCTCAGAACTCGATCAAGTGCTTTGAGTCAAATTTACGCTATACGCTAGATAATGTAGCTCCTCTGAAAAGAATCCATTCAGAAAGAAAAAATTAGCACCCTGGTATAATGATGATACACGCACACTAAAACAGAACACCCGTAAAATAGAACAAAAATGGCGTCAAACTAAATTAATGGTATTCCAACTAGCATGGAAAGAGAGCCTCCTTAAATATAAAAAAGCTCTTAGTGCACCTAGAGCAATATATTTCTCAAATCTAATAGAAGATAACAAAAATAATCCAAAATACTTATTTAATATTGTTGCAGAA
>JAQMYF010000010.1:492016-505043 GCA_030014195.1 Neosilurus mollespiculum | reverse complement strand
AAGGCAGGATGGATCCATGCTTTCATGTTGTTGACGCCAAATTCTGACCCTACCATCCGAATGTCGCAGCAGAAATCAGTCAGCAGAGATGGGACCCTAATTACGATTAAGCAGTTCAGAAAATGAATGAATGAATATCAAACCATATCATCCATTATCTCACATACCATATCATCTCATATTATCTACCATCTCACATACCATATCATCTCATATTATCTACCATCTCACATACCATATCATCTCATATTATCTACCATCTCACGTACCATATCATCTCATATTATCTACCATCTCACATACCATATCATCTCATTTTATCTACCATCTCACATACCATATCTCATATTATCTACTATCTCACATACCATATCATCTCATATTATCTACCATCTCATATTATCTAATACCAACTCATATCATGCCATATCATCTACCATCACTTATACCATATCATCTATCATCTCATATCACCTCCTCTATCATCTATCATCTCAAGTCATACCATATCATCTATCATCTCTTGTCATTTCACCTCATCTATCATCTATAATCTAATATCATACCATATAATCTAATATCATATCATCATATATCTGATCATCTCATATTATACCATATCATCCATCATCTCATATCATACCATATCTTCTATCACAGGGGTGCCCAATCCTGTTCCTGGTGATCTCCCTTCCTAAAGATGTTAACTCCAATCCTAATGGGGCCCATCTGACAAATCCAATCATCACATTAAATCTTTATTTTCAAGTCTTAAGTCTTGATTAGGTGGTCAGGTGGGCATAATGAAGGTTGAAGTGAATATCTTCGGTAACGTAGATCAGCAGGACCAGGACTGGGCACCCCTGATCCATCATATCTTCTTGACCTGCTCCTTGGCTCTCGGAGGTGCTGCAAAGCAATCGTAGACAACTCAGAGCAGCTGAGAGAAAGTGGAATAAATCTCTACTTGAATAAGGTCTGGCTTCCCACCATGCTCTCCTATCCACATTTTCATCTGATGTGACTTCTGCTAAGACAGCGTTCTACAAGAAAAAATTGGGCACTGCTGCACAAGACCCACGCAAACTCCACAACATATTTTCATCCTTACTTAATCCACCTGCTCCTCCTGCCCCATCCTCCCTGACCGTTGAAAACTTTGCCAACTTCTTTAATGGAAAGATTACTTTATTACTTATTACTTAAGATTATTATTTAAACAAATCTCTCAAACATTCACTCCCACCCCAACTCCCATACTACACAGCATATATATTCCACTTCCCCTTCCATTGCACAGTTTTCTAATCTCACAACTGAAAACATCCAGCAAGACATCTCATTATGCAATCCTACCATCTGCTCACTGGATCCAAACCCTTCCACAATACTCCAGACCATTTTTCAAGACCTTCTCCCCTTTACCTCCTTCCACTATCGTCAATAATTCCATATCATCTGGTCAGTACCAACAGCCTTCCAAAGAGCCAGGGTACTACCCATCTTTGTCCTCAGTCCTAATCCTCCTTGACCTCTCACCCGCATTTGACACAGTCAACCATAAGACTCTCTTGTCCATCCTCAGGAGTCTAAAAATTTTTGGTTCAGCATGGCAATGGCTTGCTTCCTACCTGGAAGGTCATTCATATCATTCAACCTCTGCAACTGATCCAGAATGCAGTGCACGGCTTGTTTTCAACCTTCCCAAGTTTTCGAACACCACTCCACTGCTACAATCTCTCCGTTGGCTTCCTGTAGCTGCTCGCATTAGATTCAAAACACTAATGCTTGCCTACAAAGCCAAAAATGGACCTGCACCCTCCTACCTCAAAGCACTTATCACACCCCACACTGCACCGCGTTCTCTGAGATCATTTAGCACTGCTAGACTGGTCCTTTCTTCTACCAAGGGACAAGAGAAAAATGCATCCAAACTCTGGCTCTAAGGTGGCGGAGTGACCTTCCTCTGGATGTCCGGACAGCTGAGACACCGGGTGCCTTTACAGCTGAAAACCTACCTTTTTCGGCAGTACTTAGATTAGCATTGTGTTTTACAAATGCACACACACACAAAACAAAGAAAAAGAAAACCCACATGCACAACACCTACCTACCGAGTTTGGCTGCTGGTGTACTTAGTATGCGTCTCCTGATGAACCAGTATAAGAATATATTTACTGACAGTGACTTTAAAGCACTTCTGTAAGTGGATAAGAGCGTCTGCTAAATGCTGTTAATGTAAATATCATCTCATATCATATATTACATCAAATCATTTAATATCATACCATACCATATCATCTCACATCATATCATATATATCCCAACACCACATCTTGCATGCTTTTAAGATATATGGGGAGGGTTTGCTCACCTTTTTTATAGGGTTGGGTCCATCAATCATTCTTTTTCTTCCACTTCTTTCTTTGTCTTCTGCTCCAGGATAACTGCATCAACAGCAAAAGCAATTTTTCCTCAGGGACAGCAGCATATTGGCCTTCTCCCTGACAGAAATCCATTTCCATATGCTGGAAGTCCATCTTCTATATCTGAAGAGGGTTTGCTCAATCTTTTTATAGGGCTTTGTGGTTCAATTCCAAGATTTGCCTGACACTCGTCTGGTATTTTACCAAGAGCTGACAAAAGGTCCCAAACATTTACAAACAGTGGCAGAAGAGCAGCAAATAGTTGCTCATCAATTATCACAAACACTGTTGCCAACATTTACTAACAGCTGCTAATGTTCGGCACCTGTCTTTCACAAACATTTGCGCGAATGTTGCTAGCTGTCACTAAACATCCCTAAATATCACACAGTGACAGAAGCAAACCCTGATTTTCATCAACATTTATCAGAAAAGTTGGCGAATCCAAAATTCACTACGTCAGCATTCGCCACTCTGTGAGATACAGGCTTTAAGGTTCTCTCTGAAGTGTCAAGTAAATATGACAAACTATTATTAAACACTTAATGTCAAATATTATCAACTATTCGCTGTTATAAAGCCTCAGTAGTTTTAAAACACAGATAGCTTGCTTACTCTTTCACATAAACCCCTTTCACAAACAACCTGCAATTTTTTTTATTTTTAGTTTTGCAGGGCTAAGAGAGAAGGAACTGACGTTGGTTTGGGTGAGCTGAATTTGAAAGCTGTGTTGTATGTCTGTTGTGGGAGAAACAGGTCAGGTCTGTAAATTAAATTGTACAATGTTAATGCAAAAGCGAATCAAGTGCTTATGATATTCCTGTGTTATTCGTTCGACGTAAAACTGATGTTCGGTTCAACTTTACACCATCATAAAAATGTTACAGGTCCCGTGGATTTAACAGAAGGCATTCATATAACTCTTGTAAGAAAACTGTATGACTCTGAGAACATCAGGTGACCCAGAAAGTGTATGAAATTTGTATGTCTATTGTAACATAGAAGGAGTATGTCATAGGGCATTGCACAACAGATCTAGGAAATGAGCCCGCTGTTGGAACAAAAAAATTTAAACTCCAGGACAAGGGTCTACGAAGGCTGTGCAATGTATGTGTCAGGAGCTTGAAATAGAAGACAGAAAGTTCCACAGGGTGTCTGTTTCGAGAGTTCAAATAACGCTGGCCTAAAAACTTCTATTTATTATAATATAATTTATGAATGAAAGTGTTTTGTAGTTTTTCTTGAGCACAGTAGCATCTAGACCATGCCCATATAAATACAGATATGATGTATGGGGAACTTAACAAATACAGATGCAGACAGTAGCATTAATATCTAACCCGACAGGTCACACAACACTGGAGAAATGTACAGCAGACCCCTGCAGATTGGTTTATGAAGTTAATATTTATTGGAATGTATACAGGTATTACACATTAGACATAAATAACACAGAATATCACTCACTTTGGAAACTACTCAACCATTTCACATCAAGGATAAAGATGCACAATTCTACAAAATCAGAAGCCCCTATGTGCGATGGCTGCACATTGAAAACTACTACTGCGACTAATGCAAGAGGACTGCATGTGTATACACTAAACGAATGTATGGCATATATACAGTATATTAATCATGCTCTGTTAAATCGGTAATCCTGGGGCAGTCAAGGTGCTCTCACTGTATGAACATAAACACACTACATTAACACAAGGCTTGATTTCCACAATGCAGCAATATCAGACACTCACACAACATCCACTGATGCAAACCCGAGCTCAGAGATTATTCAGCTGCGGGCGGCCACAGACGATGTGGACTGCTCTGTGGACTGCAGCTGTTTGCCCAGATACTCCCTGCAAAACAAGACACAATCGTTACCACCCTTTCACACCATTCCCTGTTGCTTCCAGCTTTATGGATTTCTTGAGTCAGCTGCAGGTATGTAGTCAGGCAGCACAGCAAGCTTTTCAGCCACTTACCTTCAGAAACTGAGAGGAGGGAAAGAAGTCGCTTGAAGACTGACAAGGAGATGTTAATTACGCTCTCACTTTCAAAGGCAGTTCATTGTGACCTGCATGTACCTGAATGCACTATACATTACAACTGTATCCAAGAATAATCTTTTATTCACGCGGAAACGTTTTGTTCCAGGAGACGATCCAGGCTATTGAAATCTGAAAAGGCCACTTTCATAAGTAGGACACAATACCATTTGGATTTCTTACTGTGTGAAACTGCTTCCTGGTAAAAAGCTTTAAAAGCCCTTAAGGACCGCCATCTTGAAATAGAAATATATTCTTGCCTTCCGGCTCATTTTGTCTGTCTCTAAGCAAATGACTACAATGAAATGCATTTGCATTAACACAGATTTTCTCCCTGTTCTTGTTTTTATCTCAAAAGGAGTTATTATGAACCATTTAATCAAAAAGTTAATGCATGTAAAGTGTGTCTTATATGACAAATGAATGTTGATACACTGACGTAGACAGAAATGTCATTAAAGAATACAGTGACTGTAACAATATAATTTTATATTGATGCTACATCTCTGCTGAAATCACAAATCTGATTATATCGTGTTAATTAACCTTCCATAACAGCAGCTCTGATTATTATAATTTTTTTTTAAATCAATATTTTTGGTGAGGGTTGATTTGTTTGTTTATTTGGGATTGATATTATTTACTGTCCACAGTTTTTGACAGATCCATCTGAAATTCTTATGATGGGTAGTTGATCACCCACCAATGTGCATCACTTGCAAAATCATGTACAACATCATTTCATCATTTAAACACATCCAATTTGAATGAAATTTGTAATGAATATTCAGGATCAGAAACCTTAATCAGACCAAATTTTGTCCGGATCTGATCCAGATTGCACATTTGCCAACAATTTAAATTTAACATTGGAAATCCCAGTTTTTGGAAATATGGCACAATAGCACGAACGGCAGTGAGTGTTGTGTATTGAATTTTTATAGCTTGGTGGAAGTTTGCACTCTCCAACTGCTGTTGTTTAAATGCTTGGTTTACATAGTATTCTCACTCTAATATATTATGTCTATATACTATCTCTATACTAACAGCTCATTCACAGGAACTTGTACAGCAGACACACCATATAAACCAAGCTACTAATAAACAAAAGCAACATTTATATAAGGATTCTAGATCTTTGTAAAAGTCACTAAAATTTCCATAATGTAGCCTCCAGAGTAATGCAATATTAAATCCTTTAATCTGTGTCACTGAACCAAAATACAGTTTTATCCAAAGAGACAATCTATCAATTAGCCACTGACCCAAAAAGTCAACATAAGTGATAACACCATGCATCTGTTCACCCCTAATATAACCCCAGAGAGAGCGAAACATATGGCACTGCATAATGTTGATCGAACTGTGCTCCACCTCAATAACAACACAAATTAAAAGACCCTGACCACTGTAAGAGTTAAAGAGCTCCATGACCTGTTCAGGTGGAGTGTAAAATTCATGTTTATCTGTTCTGTGTTACTGGCAGAGCTTACCAGTGCTTACAAATGTCACAGAGATGTGTGAGCATCATGTCGCTTTCCATCCCTTTAATTCCTTTAAATAGCGCAATCAATCCCCCATTGATGCTAATTTAATAAGATATCACTAAACATGTGTGTCAGTCCCAGTGATTAATTGGGACTGACACATAGATTCTCAATGACTCGATTTAAAAAGTTAGGACTCTAAAGAAAACAAAAATATTCATTAAAAGATAATGTTACCCATAGAATAAATTCCAAAGCCACTTTAAATTAATGTCACGTAACACTGATGGACACATCACGTCACCTGTGGCTAAAATCAAGGAAGTCGGAAAAGTGTCCACTGAGCATGTCCAGAAGTAATAAATATTCATGAGACTCTGTCTTGGCTTCAGGGTTTTTTTTCCCCATTGACAAGTGAACCAATTTATAAATGTAACATGTAATTGGTTTGACAGACATTACACCTGTGTTTTATTCATGTTGATAGAACTACCTGTATAGATTTTTAAGTACAATTCTTTTATGGAATGCAACCACTGCTACCTTCTTTCCAGTTTACTAAAACCAAGTAGATATTTGCCAGTATGTAATTTTTTTATTTTGTGTTAACATATAACAAAAATAGCAAAACCGCACATTAAACATCCTTTTCACACTCCAAAATTATTTTTAGTAATCAAAAACAGTAGTACGAATTTGTAATATTTATTTGTGAAGCCGGTAACTGCACTTGAGCAGATATGTCCGACTTTCGAACATTTTGGACACACAATTGCAAGGATACATTTTTTTAATTTTGATTTTTAATATGACGTGCAAATGGGTCCAAGTGATTTTTTTGCATATTTGTCACACTTAAATGTTTCAGATCATCAAACAGATTTAAATATTAGTCAAATGCAACACAAGTAAACACAAAATGCAGTTTATGAATGAAGGTTTTTATTATTAAGGGAGAAAAAAACTCCAAACCTACATGGCCCTGTGTGAAAAAGTGATTGCCCCCTGTGTTAAAACATAACTGTGGTTTATCACACCTGAGTTCAATTTCTCTTGCCACACCCAGGCCTGATTACTGCCACACCTATTTTCAATCAAGAAATCACTTAAATATAACCTGCCTGACAAAGTGAAGTAGACCAAAAGATCCTCAAAAGCTAGACATCATGCCGAGATCCAAAGAAATTCAGGAACAAATGAGAAAGAAAGTAAAAAAGAGATCTGTTAGTCTGGAAAGGGTTATAAAGCCATTTCTAAAGCTTTGGGACTCCAGCGAACCACAGCGAGGAGCCATTATCCACAAATGGCGAAAACACAGAACAGTGGTGAACCTTCCCAGGAGTGGCCGGCCAACCAAAATTACCCCAAGAACACAGCAACGACTCATCCAAGAGGTCACAAAAGACCCCACAACAACATCAAAAGAACTGCAGGTCTCACTTGCCTCAGTTAAGGTCAGTATTCATGACTCCACCATAAGAAAGAGACTGGGCAAAAATTCAAATTCAAATTCAAAATTCAAATTTATTTGGTCATGTACAAAATCATACACAGTACAATATGTAGTGAAATGCTTGTTACAACTGTCCTAAAATTTAAAGTATAAATACTATCAATATAAAAAAAAATGAATAAAAAAAATAACAATAACTCTAACTATTTGAAGGACACCAATAGTTAAAGGTCGAAAATAAATATAAAAATGTAAAAATTATGGTTTAAGGCTAATGAATAAGTTTGCTGGTGACTCTGCCATGTGACAAATAAAAATCTTAAAATCTAGACATATGCTACAGGCATCATCATTCAACCTGGAGGTCTAAAAAGACAACCTTCAACCTGGCTAATATTAATATAACAATTACATACATAGCTTAAAGTCTATGTGAATGAACAGTGGAACATACAAAAGCCCACACCTGTGTCTAAAAAAATTCACAGTATACAATAAGTCAGATTAAAGAGTACGCCACGATGTCCAGGAAATTCTCTCTAGATATCTGCTAATCAAGTTTTGAGACACAGCCAAAGTTCTAAAACCACTGGAAGATATTATGAATCACCTGGACCTCCCTAAAGCTGGCTATCTGACCAAACTCAGTAAATGGGCTAGAAGGCCTCAGTTAGGGAGTTGACAAATAACCCAATGGCCACTTTAAGTATTCTTTTCCATCAAAGCAGTTCCTGGGCCATTTTGTCAGGTAAAAAAACAGGTTCTTGCCCTGTAAGCACATTCCAGAGCAGTACCAACTATTTTCCTCTTACATAAGGGGCAGAAGTGGGATTAACAAGGCCAAACACAACTTTGTGAGTTCGTGTCGCATCCATAGCTAGCATCTCTGCATAAATTAAGGAGAAGGAAACGCAAGCACTTTAGTATATATACCAGTAGGTTTGTCTTTAGGCAAAGGTAAAAAGGTATAGTCTGTTACGCCTTAACACCCAATGCCCCCTGGCTCATCAGGTCAGAGCTTATTCTAGTTTTTGTAGTGTTAAGTAACTAGGAGTCCAACTCCTCCTGTATGAGAGTTTTGCTGGTAAAGCCCAGAACTAACAACTGGTTTGCATGGGTGGGAAAAAGGCATGATTGATCTTAAGAGAATGTGCAAGAAAGAATTGGAGAGACTGGTTATAAAGCTTGTAAAGATTCAAAAGAGTTAAAGCTGTACTTGCTGCTGAAATTGCTTCAACATACTAAATACACTACCTGAACAATCATCTCAATAAGAGATTTTGGATTTTCACGTTTTAATATAATTTGCAACAATGCACTGCCTGGCCAAAAAAACAAAAACATTTTGCACAATGTAATATTTTGTTGGACTATTTTTAGCCTTGATTACAGCGCATAAATGAAATGGCACTGTTTCTTCAGTTGGTCAGGTCAAGGCTCAGCAACATTATGTCACAATAAAATGAAGTCAACTGAAGACCTGAACAAGCAGGTCACCCTATAAATGGACTTTTTCTTCCCTGGTGGCAGGGATATAAAATAGTGAAAGAGTGGTTTAGGGACCATGAGGAATCATTTTCACACATGAACTTGCACCACTGAGTCCTGATTTTAACCCTACTGAAAGTATTTGGGATGTGATGGAGAAGACTTTATGGAGTAGTTAGAAAATAAATAATAAAAAATAATAATGAAAATAAATGTTTGTTGAAACTGCTGTGGCAATGATGCGCTGTAATCAAGGCTAAAGGTGACCCAACTAAATATTAGTGTGTGTGAAACTTTTTTCTTTTTGGCCAGGCAGTGTATCGAACATTTCTACTGAGTTTTTATGGATTACTGTGTCATGCTTTCCTTTTAATTTATTCACCTAAGGGGAATTTACAGCACTAATCTTTATCAGTCATGGTGCTATTTTACCATAAAGATAAGATTAAAAAGACAGAACTTGTAACAATAGTATATGCATAAATCATGTTTAAAAAAACAAACAAACAAAAAAACAGGCACTAGACTCTAGACTGTCCGCAATTTTCTTACAGTTTATAACAGGTTTCTTTCCATATAATTACAAGATCTCTGAACATCTCCTCCTATTCTGATGTTCTTTGCAGACTGCATGTGTCTACAGTACTTACTCTAAATACTTGGGGGGGAAAACCCACGTGAATATAATGCTTAATTTGGATAAAAATTCAATTAATTGTTTGATTTGAAAGAAAATTTAACATTTGGATCCCTCGAATCTCATCTCAAACTACCTCTTAATGCACGTTTCATAAGAAAAACTTCATCTTTTTTTTTTTCCCTTCACAGCAGAAGCCTGGTCAAGTCCATTACAAATGAACATTGACTGCTTATTAATTTAAATACAGATACTTCGACACAAGATATTTATTTTGACATTTCCATCTATGGTCTAGAATGTCTCCAGATGTTTTTCATAACAGAGCGGGATGTTCATCAAAATGGCGACTTACTACTGGGGCAAAGATTTCTGGAAAGGGTGCCAGCACCTTTAATGTGACTAATTTGTTATACAATTTTCACAGTAAGTTATCTTTAATGATCCACACTTGAGTTACTCGTGAATGACATTGGAATGAACTCAAAACATACTGGGGTATGTGGGGAAATAAACACATTTATGAATTAAAGCTAAGGAGAAATGGGGACAACACAGTGACTGACATGTGTAATGCATTTCTGACAGCCAGCCGAAATAAATGCTTCCATAAAGTTTTTGATTTGATCTACGTGTCTATAAAATTCAGGGCCTCAAGAGACTCATTCTAACATACAACAGCCTCGATCAAAGGTCAAAATAATCTCTCTGAAATCTCCCATGGATAAGAGAGAAAGCAAATATTTGTGGTTTTCTCCCTCTTCTTTGCTTCAAAAGCTTTTAGTCAATATTGACGACAGCATCAACATGAAAAACCGTGAAGTATTTCCAAATGTCAGCATTTACTAAGTGTTTCTTTTTTAAGTGATTAAACCAGGGGTTTCCTTGAGGTCATGTTCTGAGATCTTCCCTTCATTTAGGCTTAAAATAACAACTGAAATTACTCATGGGAATTAAAGGAATAAAATATGCAGGACATGACAAATAGGTATACTGGTAAATAATCTACTCAAAGTGCACCAGAGCAATTTACATTTTTATATTTTATAATTAATAGTCTGTCCTAAATAAAAGAAGACTGTAGCCTGTCGTGTTACAGAGAAACTGTCTTAAGTCTCTCTAGGGATAGCGGATAGTGGATAACTTACTACCTGTTATAAAGCCTTGAAATATTAAATGTTTTACATAAATATGATAAACATATAACTCCTGTCCTAAACAACTTCTGTACTTTAGTGATAATTTAAGGGGTTTTTTTTTTTTCCATTGCTAAATATTGGCATATATCTTAAAGCTTTATGATGAGCATTAGGTTGGATGGAGCCCCATGAATTAGATGTTACTATAGAAACGCAAATGGATTAAAATGAACACATTACAATAAACTTGTCATTTGAAGAACTGCCATCAGAGCTGCTGTTGTAGAAAATAAACCCACATCTCCTGACATTACAATTTAATGAAATATCAATCAATACTGCATGTGTAAACACTGACTACATTATTTCAGTCTCTTATGCCAAAAGCAACAACTCTCCTCTTGCAGCAGTTTCTAAACACTGCGTTTAACATTTTACAATAGTGGGTGTGATATTTTAAATGACCCTGAGACCGCTGAGGAACGTGAAACTTACCAGTTATGCACCATCAGCTTCTGAACAGCTAGGAGAGCATTGTAGCGCACCAGTTGGTCCTCATGATGCATGTGGTTCATCACCAGTTGCTTCCCTCCCAGCTGTTCGATCACCCTGAATAGGAAAAAACAAAAAGAGTGAGATAAATCCAAGAGAAAGCAAAGAAAAGTAAAATAAGACGACCACAGTGCAGAGACAACTCAGATAGTGTTTAGCATTCAGCAAATAAAATGGCACAATCCACTAAATCCATAGACAAGCAAAGTCATAAAGTGACAAATATAAGGTATTATTATCTACACTCTAGAAACGGTAATCATTAAAATTAAGTGATTCCGTGACAGCTGCACTCATGCGAAGGTGGTGTTTCTGAGATGTCACTGTCAATGATACTCAGTCATAGCTGCCACAGTGATATACGATTCGTTGTACGAAACACAAATACCTCCAGACAATCCTGCTGTGAAAATGAGATTTTTTTTTTTAAGGTCACTTAAAAAAAGTGGGACATTAACCAAACATTTGAAATCTTGAAACAACTCATTTCAAGAGTCATTCAGCTGAGCATAAAAGCGCTGCACTGGTCTGCTGGCTAATCACTGCCAAGTCAAACTAGTCATTTTTAAAAAATCAGTTTACTCAAACAGTCCAGGAAGCACTACTTTGTAAGGAAATGGCATTCCCAGGCATCAGTAATTTAAATCGCAGAAACTATTTCAAACTTATTGGAAAAACACAAAAGCATGAAAGTTATTGAGAATAAACAAATGCCCTTTTCACATTAAGAGAAAGCACACAATTCATGCCAAAACTAAGAACTTAAATGGAATAAAAAGAAACAGTGAAACAGGAGAAATGATCCAGAATCCAGTGTCTCCAGGGGAGCACCACAGTGAGAGTAACTTGCTTTGGAGTGGTCCTATTAAAGGGTTTGTGCCAGAGGTGATTCACAACAACGAGTGCCTATGGAGATTACTTAACTTCCTGGGGCAGAGTTGAGAGCAGGGCACATGTGTACCCTTATGGTGGTGGCCCACAGAAACTAATCAACAGAAGAGTCTCTCCGTACTTTCACAAAAATTGCCTACTGCTGGCATTTGGAATGGAAACAACTCAACCACAGGGTGTTGTGATGCTGCTGTTACCCTGAAGCTTATTCTTTTCCAATCACAGCACAAGTGGATTGCATTTGTGGCTTTTCCCTGTTTTAAGCTTTCCATAAGCAAATATCACAAGGCCTATATTACGTATAGCAATATATATATATATATATCTTATCATAACTCATATTTTTCATTTCATATCACAAGAGCGAGGGAGCAGTAAAAAATGTAAGCAAAAAATGGACATTCCATTCACATTGTGTAAAGACTAGATTTTCACTGCAAACTATGTGAAAGACCACTCTAATTATTTTAGTTTTTCCTTAAAGAATACAATGTGTGTTTGACAGGAAGCATTTTGTGCATCCCTGCTTGATTGCCGATAATTGGTTTGAGAAAAAGTGAATAATTTTCCCGTAACGTCAGTCCTCATGTGATGGGATGAACTGCAGTGCCAGTGAAAATAAACTACAGCACCTATTCAGACTTTTATTGGATGTAGAGCTTTCCTAGAAAGCTGCCATTTAGATGAATTGTCATGTGAAAATCGAGTTGCGATAACCCTTCTTTTTACCCTATCTCAAATCCGAGAAAAAATGTCCGTCCTGTTACATAAGATCACATACGAGTCCTTAATGTTAAATCATACTCAATGCATACTTCCAACATATCAATAAAATTCGGTGTTCTTTTTATTGCTGTATTATTATACTGAACATAATATATAAAAGAATACATAAAATAACCTATT
>JAQMYF010000010.1:465280-476314 GCA_030014195.1 Neosilurus mollespiculum | reverse complement strand
CTAAGGGTGGCCCAACCAGTTATTAGGTTTAGGGGCAATCACTTTTTCACACAGGGCCATGTAGGTTTGGATTTTTTCCTCCCTTAACAATAAAAACTGCATTTTGAGTTTGCTTGTGTTGTCTTTGACTTATGTTTAAATTTGTTTAATGATCTTAAACATTTAAATGTGACAAAAATGCAAAGAAATAAGAAATCAGGAAGGGGGCAAACACTTTTTCTCACCAATGTATACATTTACAAACACACACACACAAAGAAAGATTATTTATATATAAATAAAGGGCAGTAATATTATAATATTTATTTGAAATAATGAATTTTACAATTTTATTTAAATTATTCCGCAAACGCTTTTGCATATATTAGTTTCATTAGTTACTACATACCCATAACATTTCAAAACAAAACCATTTACAGGATACTATTGTAAACAAGCCTGCATTATCTACTGTACAAGGTGCAGGCTATTTTTTGTACTCTACACTGTACACGAATCAAAGAATTTTCTCTCCACTTCAACATGTGTGGGTGTATTACATTAAATTATGAAAATGTCTTCTAAAGTTAATCAAAAGGTAACCAGCTCTAAAGGCACAAAACCACCAAACAGATAGTTTACTGTTTAGAAAAAAGAAATAGAGTTCGACTGTTCCACATAAACCACACAAAAGATTTTAATGGACTACAGGATACAAATACCAGGTAGTGTACTATACAAGACCTTCACAAAAGTACAATTTATGACTGCCTTTTTTGGGAAGAAAAACAGGAAAAAACACATTATACAAGCCTTCCGAACCATTGTAGACTAAAATAAACCCTGAAGTAGGGTGGCTATCGGGGAGTCTAGCAAAAGAAAAGGTCAACTCCTGCCCCCAAAACCCATTTCCTTCTCATGTATAAAATAAACCAGAAATATCCCAAATCCATTTCTGTCCCCAAAAATGCACACTCATGGTAGGTTTTTTTTTGTTTTTTTTTTTGGTAGCATTTAATTATTCATCAAAGTTTCAAGCTACTTCTAACCACTTCTAGCCTTGACAAGGACATTATATACATAAGGTATATTTAAGCCCAACAAAAATAACTTAAATTAGATTTTTTTAAAAACATGACCATTCATTCCAGCTCTTTAATGGGATACAGCAACCAACATAATTCAAGAGATTTAAGCAAAAAAATACCATAGCCTTGTTGCACATGCACGTTCACGTCTTAACTAACACATGGTTGAAGTATCTTTTGCTTCGAATTCAGAGTTCAGTGATTTTGGTTAAAGCAGATCTCAGACGGGGCAGTTTTGAAGGCATTTCTGCATGATTGCAAACCATGCTGATCCACCCAAAATTATGGAAGTGTGGCAAAACGATTGTGAGCATTAGAAAAAAAACACTGCGTAAATGTATTTGTAAATATCGTGAATACTGTGTAATCACTGCATGAAAACCACCATAAACTGTCACAAACAGATACTGAATTACTAGGGACTTTTGAACATGGTTCAGAAAGGTTGCGAAAAGCGATACTATCGTGGCTACAATGCAGCTGGATGGTTTACAGCAGCCAGTGTCAGTCAGCAGTAAACTACATCATAGAATCAAGATCATGTTACTCCAACATGGTCCAACATGGTTTGATAGCATGCCGAACCCCCATGTGAGGACTGCTTTAAGAGTCTACCAGCTTCTGATTATGCACATCTTAATTCAGCTGTCCTCTTTAAGTAATTTAATTTTTTTATTACACCACAAGAAAAAAAAATGAAAGAGAACTGTTTCAGGCAAAACACAAAGAAAAAAATGCTGTTGTTTTTTTTAAATGAGAGTGCACACCGTTTTATAACGGGGCATTGGACTGTGCTCAGAAATAACCAATCACTATCAATCAATTCAAAATTATTAGTTTACTACATTCACATTTGTAGGTACTAAACTCTGAATAAGTAGGTTATTAATAGATGCTGTTGGCTCCACTGCGTTTGCATCTGTTTGGAGAGTACAGAAATCACCTGACCTGCCTCTGTAATGTTTAAAATATGCAAACATTAAGGTCATTCTTTTTTATTCCATGTTTTGTGGATCCGCCAATGTTAAAATGAAAGATTTCAACACGATTTTGCGTGTACAAACATTTGCAGGTAGAGTTCACAGTATTTTAAAAGTGGAAAAAAAAGAAAGAAAATTAAAGAAACCCGAAAAAATCTCCCTTCAGTGTGTGTGGGTTTTTTTAGTTTTTTAGTTTTTTTGTTTTTTTTGGCGTATGTGCCTGTGCAATACATACTAAAACAATTATTTGCCTCAGGCTGGGTGGATGTTGCTGAACTGAATTATTCCCCTCCATTTTCCATCTCGAGGACTACTCAGTGACATCCACTACACTTTCAGAATAATTCAGATGGAGCCTCTAAATAACTAAAGAGGAAGAATTTCTTGGAGGAAAATAACATAAAAGAAATGAAAGCAGAATTGAAGACAGATAGAACACTTTACACATTTCAGAAATAGGTCTAATAACACTAATGGCAATTTGTGCATTTTGTAGTATGAGGAAGAAATGAGATCAATTTATAAACTACAAGCTGACATAAATGTATGTTTGTTAGCTAGTGATAATGCTAGTGATAAGCTAATACTACAGACATCCAGGTCAAAGAATTGATAAGATGACAGCCAAGATCCATCTGTGCTTTCTACTCGTTTACATACTCCTAGAACATATTAAAGAGGAGGCCCGACAGTATGTACATAACCAATGTTGGAATATACGGAGTATTTAGATTCAACAATCATCTTGGTTTTATCAAAGTGCTAAAGCCAGGGTTTACAATAACCTAACACAGCATGCACTGGATCTCAGTGAAGAAAATGTTAAGAATGGATTCCCAAAACAGAAAACATTCAAACATCAACATCTATCTACTGCTGGACAGCTGAAAATGAAGAGAAATTTCCCCATCCGGCACAATCCTATCAAAACCCTGTGGAGTAACACCACTTGATAGATCTGGAACATTTTTGCAAAGAACAGTAGAATAACACTGGGATATTATGATGAACTAATTTGATAGATGCTTACCTAAAAACAGTGAGCACTGCAT
The DNA here is from genome assembly GCA_030014195.1 of Neosilurus mollespiculum. Taxonomy (NCBI): domain Eukaryota; kingdom Metazoa; phylum Chordata; class Actinopteri; order Siluriformes; family Plotosidae; genus Neosilurus; species Neosilurus mollespiculum. The sequence goes on along the minus strand of JAQMYF010000010.1, from coordinate 473,215 downwards.
TACATGCCCAAAGTATGGAGCATACAAATGCATCCAGGCTACTCTAAGCCTATTCCTTTAAAAATAAATAAATAAATAGATAAACAGCTGTATTTGTTTTACATTTGAATTTTGTTGACTCCTCTACCACATAATTTAGCTTGGGTTTTTTCTTTTTACATTACTGCCATTTTAAAAGGGGTCTGTGAATGTTTTGTATCCACCGCATGCTAATATCCTCTCAATGTTACCACCACAAGCTCACATATTTTTGTCAGTTGGGGAACCAAGCTCCCGGCAGTGTTGACTGCATTTATGTTTTAAAATCAGCCTATAATAAAACACACTGTATCCGATAATGAGCACTACTGAATATAGAGTAGGCAAAATCCTGAAAGGTGATTAGGCACCGTGATTGCTTGCTCTGAGCAACTGCTGATTGACTGAATATTGGTGGCATTATAATAACAAAGCCTCAGACGCAAATGACTAAGTTAGAGCTAGATGTACCATCCCAAGTGAAGCCAGGATGTGCTGTTAATACATGTGAAAATGACAGCAGGAATATCTGAGTATAAAAGAAAGCCAAAAAAAAAAAAAAAAGGAGCTAAACTGATAAAATGGAAGCTGTCATGTTGAATTATAGGAGTAATATATTTTTCAGAGAACCGTGTTAGCATATTAATCTGTCACACAGAGGTGCAGCTAAAGGGAAGACTAAAATTGAGAATTGCACTCAGGCATCTTGACAGTTCGCGATATACCTTTTAATAGGATGCACTGTGTACTGAGAAGGACTTGTGCAGCAGAGAAGGAAATTGGAGATCTCAAGAAGAGCACTTAGTCAGATAGTTAGTAATATTTCACACAAGGAAGTTGGAAACTTTAACTTACAGGTATGTAAAGCATCCAGTGTGCCAGGTTACTCTGAAATCTAAATAAAAGCCTACATTCAGAACCTCAAATGTAGTAAAGATGTATGTATAAATACATTTTGGTGGGTTTTTTTTTTTTTTGTTGTTGTTTGTTTGTTTTGTTTTTGGTGAATTTACAGTTTATATTATATTTATATATAAATTTATTTATATTTTGTCATTTCCACTAAGCCTTCTAAGGTACTTGCAATAATGTATTCAGAAATTATTAAAGGAAATGCTTTTTTCACTTTAGAGGCACAAGTTTTTCTAAAAAGAGAATAGTAACAAACAAAAAGTCAGTAATGACTGAAAGATGGTGAATTGTTTTACTGACATACAGAATTTCTGTGATATTCATTCATTCATGCATTATTATTATTATTATTATTATTATTATTATATTTAATTATTTATTTTGTTTTATTTATTTTTGTTCTGAGAGTCTAATTTTTTTTATTGGTAATAATACAAGTCATAAAACAAGCATCTGTAGCTGACGTCTTTTTTCCACAGTACTGTAACATGTTCCCTGTAACTGTACCTTCCCATTTCACAGACATTTCTCCAGAATTCTGATCAAAAAACCTTTCACTTGCATACATACAACAGGACGGACAGACAACAGTATCATTTTAACACCATTTTTAAAATGAAAACTATGTAATTACGACTGGAGCCAAGAACAGTCCTTCAGTTGATCATGGTTATAAGATCTTAAGCAGATGAAATGCAGAACTCTAATCTAATACTGTCAGAGACATGGGCAATGAATTCATTACAAAACACTAATGCCTGTGACAACTTTCAGCTTTCAGGGCTAAATTAAACACTAAGTGCCATGTGCATCAGGCCAATCTCTGAATCCCAGAGTAAAAGCAACATGTATTTTCCCCGCTTCTCTAACTGTAATGTTTTAGTGCAAGTGCACATCTCCCAAGATGGCACTTGTAATAATACGTTTGGACAAAATCACATTGCGCCAAGCCTGTGAGGTAACGCAAGAGTATTAGAGGTTGTGTGGAGCTGCAAGAGTGTGTCTCTGACCGGCTGCTGCCATTCACAGTGAAACAGGCAAAATGATTCAAAAGCACACGATTAGTATTCTGTATCATGAATAAAAAAATAAAGGTGCATTCTGTAATTTCATAATGATGCCTCTGAATACAATAAACCTTTTTAGACTAAACGCATTATGTGGTATGAGTCCCAGCCTACAGAGCTGGAAATGAAATAAAGGAGGGGTTATAACAAATAAATAAATGGACAGACAGACAGACAAAACAATAAGAAATTAAATAAGCAAGTAAGAATAAAATTCATACCACTTGAACTTTTCTCACATTTTGTCACATTACAAACCACAAACGTAAATGTATTTTATTGGGATTTTATGTGATGGACCAATACAAAGTGCCATTTCATTGTAGCTTTGGGTGTATGTTTAGGGTCTTTTGACCTGCTGGAAGGTGAACCTCCACTCCAGTGTCAAGTCTTTTGCAGACTCTAACAGGTTTTCTTCCAAGATTGCCCTGTATTTGGCTTCATCCATCTTTCCATCAACTCTGACCAGCTTCTCTGTCCCTGCTGAAGGAAAGCATCCCCACAGCATGATGCTTCCACCACGTTTCATGGTGGGGATGGTGTGTTCAGGGCAGTGCATGGCAGGGCAGGGCATGTGCAGTGCTAGTTTATCGCCACATGCAGCTTTCTGCATTTAAGGCCAAAAAGTTAAATTTTGGTCTCATCTGAGGAGAGCACCTTCTTCTAAACTACAAACATTCTTATGGCTTTCATTCAACAATGGCTTTCCTCTTTCCACTCTTCTTTAAAGAACAGATTTGTGGAGTGCATGCCTAATAGTTGTCCTGCGGACAGATTCTCCCGAGCTGTGGATCTCTGTAGCTCCTCCAGAGTTACCATGGGCCTCTTGGCTGCTTCTCTGATCAATGCTCTCCTTGCCTGGCCTGTCAGTTTTAGTGGATGGCCATGTCTTGGCAGGTTTGCCGTTGTGCCATACTCTTTCCGTTTTTTGGATGATGGATTGAACAGTGCTCCGAGATGTTCAAACCTTGTGATATTTTCTTATAATCTAATCCCGCTTTGAACTTCTCCACAACTTTATCCCTGACCTGTCTGGTGTGTTCCTTGGGTTTCATGCTGCTGTTCACTAATGTTCTCTAAAAAATCTCTGAGGCACTCACAGAACAGCTGTATCTATATTGAGACACAGGTGGACTCTATTTACTAATGAGGTGACTTCTGAAGGTAATTATTAAGTTATTTTCCTTCCACTTCACAATTATGCACCACTTTGAGTTGGTCCATCACATTAAATCCCAATAAAATGCATTTATGTTTGTCGCCGTAATGTGACAAAATGTGGAAAAGGGGTATGAATACTTTTACAAGCCACTGTTCATATAAACAAACAACCAAATAATCAAAAAGAGAGGTAGACAGACAGGTAAATGGGCAGATAGATAATTAGATAGGTAGATAGACAGACAGACAGATAGGCAGGCAGAGAGAGATAAACAGAAGATTGATACATAGGTAAATAAATAAATGGTAGAAAAACAGATGGACAAATAGATAAACATAAATAAGATAAAATAAATAATTAGGCAGATGAAAGGAAAGATAAATAAATAGGTAAATATACAGTCACAGACAGAGACAGATCTATAAATACATAGACTGGTAGATAAATAAATAAATCTGAAGACAGACAGGCAGATAATCCTTAACCCACAATGTGAACCTTCATCCTTTGAACACACTCTTCCTGCCAGCATGTAGAGATGAGAGGACAGTGAGGAGAGTACTGCGCAGCTGGTAATGATACGTGCCCTGTAAGTCCAGTATATCCTCATACATTAATAACACTGTCAGTTTCTACAATTGTCACCAGGATGCAGCTAGAAAATAAATAAACGGTTTCGCTGCTACAAAATATGACCTTCCTAGACACCATGGTGATTTCTTAAGCCCGGAGTTAATCATGTCTGTGAACAAAGTCGAAGGTGTTGTATCAAACAATGCGATACGATATGATACGTGCTGTGCCGTACTGTTGCATCACTTGTACTTGTGCATTTTATTTCATGGGAAAAATTCACAGTCAGCACAGGTAAAGGCTTGTGTTAAAATAAAAAATAAATAAAGTACTGCCTTTTTCTCTTACAGCGAAGTGATTCCTGGAGTGAAAAGTTTTCAGAAAGGTACTGGAATTTTTGGGAAGCACTGTAGTCTTTAATCACGTACTTAAACATAATATTGTGCAAACTACCCCTATCCCACAATGGTAAAAGATACAGATCATGGATCACCACCACTATCTAATAGAGTGGTACTTGGACCATTCTCCACCCCTCCAAAAAAAGTTGATCAAAATCTGTTCATAACTTTTGTGTAAAGTTGCTAACAAACAGACAAACAAACGAATGCTGATTAAAAAAAAAACATTAAAAAAAGGACGATGGAAGTCTCACTTAAAACCTGGCTATATACAATGAAGTCACAAGCGGCACCAATTCTCCCAATTTTCAAACCCCGAAAGTAAACGTCCTCCTCATTGCCGCAATCAAACGTAGCCTTTGTTACTACCTATAATAAATCTAATCTAGATAGCAAACATTAAAAATGAATTAGCTAATCATAGCTAGGGCTGGTAGGAGCATTGTTATGGTTACTGAGTGTGTGTGTGTGTGTGTGCACTTAGCACACTCTGCCAGTGCTTTACTTTATTACACTACTACACTATATTTAGGTCAGTTTGCTTTATTACACTCCCCAACCTATCCATATGTTTTAAAAGAAGTCTCAGTTAACAGTGTATCCGGTATTCTAGGTGTGCCTACCCTGAAAGCAGCGAGGATGATGCGCGTGACCTTCTCTTTGACAGACTCCTGCAGAATGTCAGAGAGGGCGGGCACTACGTTGTAACGGCGCAACTGCTCACAAAGCTGAGGGCTGAAGGCCAGAAGCCATACGCAGAAGATCATCTGGTATTGCAGCTGGAAGCCACACTTGTTACTCAGCACTGCCGTGATGCTAGAAGAAGCACAGCACACACAATCAATGTTGACTCACATGTGGAAGGGTTGAGACATGTTGAGAGAAAATAAAGAAATCAAACACTGGATTATGGGAAGTGGTTTGTAGTCTGAAAGGACGCAGATAGAGGTATGTGTGGGTGAAGAGAAATAAATATTGCGAGGAAGCAGGTGACTACTCATTTACTGTCATAACAAAATTTGAATAAATTTTAATACCCCTGTGATCATACTTGGATATCAAGTGGATATCAATCTAAGAGCAGGTATATAATGGGTTTGATTTTTTCTGAATGCTAATAACCAATGAAATAATGATCGACAGGATCTTACCAGTTCACACCGTCAGCTTCAACCCAGGCAAACCTGTACTCATTCACCCTCAGCATCAGCTGCAGGCAACCAGCGACGCACTGAACATACTGAGAGCTCTGTGCGGGGGGAAAATACACAAAAACAGACAGACAAACGCACACACAAATTGACATGCACACAAACACAGAGAGACAGGACAACACAGTCAGAAGGGGAGCAACATTAACAATCCACAGAAGCAAGGGAAAAGGGTGAATGGGATAAGGCCATCCTGTGTAAGAGTTAGAAGAAAAAAAACACAATGGAACAAGGCAACCTAAAGTGATACAATCATTTTGCATTCATTTATGCACGTGCAAGATCTCGCAAGAATCTTGGACATGCAAATTCAAAAAGACAGACCGTCCCACAATGCAGTAGAAACAAAACAGAGGTGCCTGCAACCTGGATGGAAAAAGGTTAGCAGAGGGGTTGAGAGAAGAAATAAGATTTAATTAATCACTGTTAGAGAAAGAGAAAGAGAGACAAAGAGGTGACACTGCAGACCAGCATGAAGGAATTATGCATAAAAGCCGAGTGCTCAAGAAAGAGAGAGAGAGGTTGTGAAGAACAGCAAATTAGTGGGCTGAGATTTTGTGAGTGCTGACAGGAAATTGAATTAGGGTGTGTGCTGGCTTGCAGCATACCAGCAGATTAATGAATGGCATGAAAAAAAATATCGGTGCATATTATGACTAATAAATTCCAGCTAACCATCGATAGATTGTGAACCCAATCTGCCCGTGTTCCTTTAATCTTCAAAAAAAAATAATAAATTAATAATAAAAAAAAAAAATCAGGAGAAATTGACTGAACAATAAAGAAAAGTAAAATATACAGCCCAGAAAAAGCACAGCTTGGGCTTAAATGAATACAGACTGGAGAGGAGCTGAAAAAGTAACAGCTGTAGTGGTAAAGAGGAAATCGAGTAAAGGTGAATGAAAAAGATATGCAGAAGAGATTGGTTAATGTCAGGCTGAGAACAGATGCCCTTCTGAAAGTTGACCATGACCTCTCTGTGACATACTCACTTCACTGGGAGAGATAGTTCCAGTTCCTGTTTCTGCACCTATACCATGTAGCTTCTAACAAAAGAAAAAAGAAAAGAAAAGCAGGTGTGCTGAGATACGAACTTGGATGTTGATCCCTTGACCAAATTGTAGGCTGCAAGACTGGACAACGGACATCTTTCGGAGTATATAACGTAGTACGATCATGGGCACGACTAGGTTAATGATCTTCCAGCAGCCTACAAATCTCACCAATGCTAAGTCAAATAGCATAAGGGTACATGATGAACAGTCAGGTTCATAGTTATTTGAATAGTGACAGTGATAGTAATTTTACATCTACACACCACCACAATGAATTCTCAAGGATGCTGTCAAGACATGAAGTCATTTAAGTGTTAAAGTTCGCTTTTAACTAAGGGTGTTTAACAAACCCATTGACAAATCAATGGGGTTGTTCGAGTCAACGAACCCATGAAAATCACCAAATGCAGAGTTTCCTCCCTTGAGATGCTTTCCAGGCCTTCGTAGCAGCTTCCTTCATTTGTTTCTTATTTGTGGGTCTTTCTACCTTCAGTTTTGCCTTCAGTAAGTGGAAAGCATGCTCAGTTGAACTGACTGACTATTAAAAATATTCAAATTCTTTGCCTGCTCCTGGGTTGTTTGCACTTTAAGTTTTGGGTAATTTTCCTATAGTATTTATCCAGTACTGCTTCCCTTGTAGTTTTTCAGCAAGTTGACTAAATCGGAGGAGAAAGTAAAGCTCTATACACTTCAGAATTCATCCTGCTCCTTTTTTTTAGCAGACACATCAATAAACACCAGTGACCCAAGTACACTAGCAGCCATACATGACCATATCCTGACTTGTTCCAGAACTGAAGCAGCTTTCTAGATAAATCTGGCCTTTCTGTTCTTGAGTCTTACCTCTTATCAGTAGGTATGATCATCCAATTTAGTTGTCTTTTGTGGTCTTCCAGGACTTATTTTTTTCAAGAATGTACTAAATTGCTGATTTGGCCACTTCTAATGTTTTTGCTATCCCTACGACAGGTCTGTTTATATTTGTACAGCCTGAAGATGGCCTTAAAATCCTTGTATTAAGGCTGAAAATCTACCCTTTAACCACATCACCATTTTTTCCTTTTGAATCCATTATGGTTGTGTATGAAGACAAAAAGAATTTAAACCTGTGTCTCTGTAAATATTTTGACTACACGTTTATACACAATATATAATAACTAATAACACTGTAAGCATTAAGCAAATGTTATTTGTAATGTCATTTACAATCACAATGTAAACCATCATCATCATCATTTAAAAAGTGTATACCTTAAGAATGAATTTGATCACGCATGGTTATTTAATAAAACAGTAAGTTTATGCACAGGTGGACAAATTGCTAGACCATAAGCAGAATATACATAATATATTTAGGCCATCAGATTTTTATTCAAAGTTAACAGTAGTATAAGCAAAAACATCTATTTTTATTCTAAAAGAAACTGCTTAATTTGTTGTTTCTTTAAAGGCAGCATACGTCATGGTTCAAATAGATGACATAATATATTTAGTATATATACACATATACACACACACACATATATAAACTATATA
>JAQMYF010000010.1:448230-465180 GCA_030014195.1 Neosilurus mollespiculum | reverse complement strand
TCTCTCTATATACATACATACACACACACACACACACACACACACACACACACACATATATACATATAGATTATAGCCTCTAAATGGCCATAAAAAAGAACTTTCTTCTGAAATTCATCAGTCTGTTTTTGTTCTAAGAATTGAAAGCTACTCCAAGCTAGAGAAAGTGTAGATCTCATATGATGGTGTGTACTAGTCCCTTCACAGTACAGCGCAAACTGGCTCTAATCAGGATAGAAATAGAAGACTGAGGCCTGGGGAACAACTGAACAAGAGGGCAAGTACATCAATGTCTCTAGTTTGAGAAACAGATGCCTAAAAGGTCCTCATTTGGCAGCTTTATTAAATGGTACGTGCAAAACACCAGTCTCAACTTCAACAGTGAAAAGGCAACTCCTGGATGCCAGCCTTCTAGGTAGAGTTGCAAAGAAAACAGCATATCTGAGACTGGTCAATAAAAGGAAAAGATTAAGATGGGCAAAAGAACACACTGGACAGAAGAAGACTGGGGAAAAGGGATTATATATATATATATATATATATATATATATATATATAGCCTTTTTGCCTCTTTGCCTAATTGGATATCTGGTCTGCAAGCTTTCTAATTTATCCAGATTACTGATTTACTGATACTGTCCCTGTATACAAAACAGAAGAATGAAAAAAATGTAAAAAAAAAAAAATAATAATAAAAAATGTATGGTATTCCTATAGTCTAAAACTTGCAAATAAATGGGAAATGTAGCATTGAAAGTAATATTTGGAATGTTATTAGCATAAGTAAAAATTTAAGTGCTTCCTATTGTTGCGCGCCCTGCATATGGATGGAATACAATAAAAGCTGAGAAGCAGAGTCACAAAAGCCACATTTACCCTGATTGAAAGGTACTTTCTTTTTAAAAGCTATGCATTGTGGGTTTTATCTCATCTTTAAATCAAATGTCAGCATGCATATTAATAAAATGCATTAGTGCAGTATGAAGACCATCATGATGACTCAATCCAATAATTAATATTCAATATGAAACAAAATATAAAAATCTTTTTTGTGACTTTTATCTAAAATTTTTCTACTTATAGAATACAATTGATACTCTATTATATTGAGTAGAACACCTTTCAATTCAATTAAAAATACTTATAGACTAATCCAAGTTCCAATAAATGTCCTTGTCATATATTTAATATTAAGCTGTATATTAACTACTTGATAATTCTGTATATTAGTTAAATATATATTATTATAATAATTATTAATAATATATTAAATTAGTTATTCTTAAAATAAGGGTTCATCCTTTCTTTAATAAAAACGTGGCTTAGAAAAGTGCAAGGGTAAATCTTGAAAAATTCGAATCTGCTATGAAGTATGATTATATTCCCATTTCCATTCACTTTGGCATCAAAATAAACAGCTAACGAGGTACAGGGAGGCAAAACATTATTGTGAATTGAACCACATGAACCATGAAAAGCTGGGGGAAAGCTGTGTCATCACTACCTTCAGCCTGTAATTTCTTTATATTCACAAACCTTTATTAAATACATAACATGTATCTCAGTATATTAGAACATGTTTTTTTTAAGTGACCTGTATAATTACATAACTGTTAAGGATAATAGACCATTATCATGAAGCGTTTCATTAGCAGAAGCAATCATATCATTTTAAGATAAATAAAATAATTTTTAAGTTCATATTTTGTGTGCAAATTATTGAATTTTAAATCACTTCGTCAGGGTTTATTTCATGATAATGGCTAGCTCCTGTAAGTTTTCCTTCACTTGTCATCAGAACAAGATTTGGATGTTACATCTGGAATTGGAGGAAGAAGAAAGGTACACAATAGAAGTTTTCCACAGACTCAGCAGCTTTAGTACAAAATACAGTTAGTTTTGGGGTACATTAAAATGCATATTTTACAACTGAATATTGAGATTTTTGCTTTTGATTTTGCCATATACACTGTAATGCACCCCCATTGCAGCTAACTGGGTTATCAAAGGCAAGCCATGTCTCTCACTGTCTATGGTAAGAGGGATGTAAAAGAACCATTGCTGACTTTCGTAAAGTTTCTGCCCTGCGGTGGCCTGGCGAGATATCCAGGGTGTACTTTGCCCTCACCCAGAGTTGGCTGAGATGGGCGCCAGCCTCCCCACGCCCTTAATTAGGATTAAGTGGTTCAGAAAATGAACGATGAACACTGTAATGCAGTAATGTGGCTCAGGCCTTGAGCTATCAGTACTATTACTTTGATGTCCCTCCATGCCACTTACAAAGAATACACTGGGTTAAAATGAAAAAACAGGAAAAGACAACAGTCAACATTAAAATAAATTAATATCTAATGTGCAAGTGGAGAAAGTAGGATAATCTGGACAGGATTTGGTCAATTATCTTATGAATGCACCAATCTGATCATTACATTAAGATTTATCCCATCACACAAATAAAAATTTTGGGACATTATTCACACACAAAGAAAAAACTAAAATAAGGTCAAGTTACAAGACTTGTGTTAAGTGTTACAGTATTTTTATGTCATTCATTTGGCAGAATAAAAGTGTGTATGCTTTCTACCTGAGAGCTAAGTTGAGTCTTGATCCAGTTGAAGTAGTAGTTCAGATCACTTCCTTCCATCAGATCCCGACCCCAGGCCGCCAGCTTGGCAATGATCCTGGCAGCCTAAGAGGAAAATAAACTTTTAACAGATGACCTCCATCAGAACTATCTGATCCAAGCCTGAAAAGTTCTCCTCAAACTGAAAAGAAAAAATACTGAGAATACTGAGAAAAAAAAAAAAAAATTGGCCACATACAGAGTGCTTTTGTATATACATTATACAAAGTTACCGGAGTATCAACTTTCACGTGGCTCATCTGCTCAAGCTTCTGCGTCATCATCCGAAATTGAAAAGTTCAAACACTACACCCTTCAATAGCGCAACAGAGCATAATTGGCTGTTCTGAGTGAAAATAGATCTCCTCTTTCTACCCCAGGCAATTAGACCACTTCTAATCACTACTCTTGTGTTTATGTGCCTCAGGAATACCGAAGATGTCAGGTGGCACTGTCCTCCTTGTGTGTCCAAGTGAACACTCTCCTCAGCTGCCTTGCAGCAGTGAAATAAGATGAGGGGCTTGGCTTTGTCTGTCTCAGAGGAAACATGTTACTGCTCACCCTTCCAGGAGAAATTAACATGGGAATTAAGTACAAATAAACTGCCCAAAACCTGATATACCAGACATATTAAATGTAAGGAATGTTCTAAATATTACTGAGCAAAATGCAAAGGTGCTACTTCTAAAAGAACTGAAACACAATACACAGCCCCCCCCCCAAAAAAGACACACACTGACATTTTGTTGGACCATGTTTAGTCTTGATTACAGTATGTAACTGCCATGACACTGCTTTGATAAACTAAATCAACATCGCAACATTTATTTCCATCTAGATTTATGTTCCTTTTTCACTGACATCTTGAACTGATGACAGGAAAAACTGAACCACTCCATAAAGTCTTCTCTAGCACATCTCAATAGGGTTCAGGTCAGGACTCTGTGGTGCCAGTTCACACGTGAAAAGGTTCATGCTCCTTGAAACATTCTCACTATTTGAGCAATTTTATATCTGGGCAATCAGGAAAGAAAGAAATCCACTGATGGTATAACCGGCTCATTCAGTACATTCCGGATGTCAACTGATTTCATTTTATTGCCACATAATATTGCTGAGACTCGACCTGACCAACTGAAGAAACAATGCCATAAGGAAAAGTCTTCAGTGTTATAAAATGCGCGAAGTGTAAAAAGAGTATGAATAAGAGAGAGTATGAGAGAGAGAGAGAAGAAATCTAAGGACTTACTACAGCCTACTTACAGTCCTAAGTTAAAATTTAGGCACATCCACAGCAATGCTGAAGTAGAAAAAATATCACACTGAACTACAGCTGGGGGCTTTACTATGGAACAAACTTTACTAAGAAACAAAGTTATGACTTCCAATTTTTTTACCTGATGGCAATGATGGAAGTAAAGAGTGAAATGCTGTAAGAAATGATGGATAGTAATGAAGACAGTTCTAACCTATTCTTTAATAACATACTTTAATTCTTGTAAGTTAGCAGGGTGTTTGTTCAGCACATCCCACAGATGGGTAATTAGGAGGAAAAATTTCCTTAAACTATTCCAGAACAGTTTTTGCAATATAACAGGGAGCATCTGATAGATGTGTGTATATATGTATGTACAAAGCGTCTGAAGTTATTATGCAAGTCTGATACATTGGTATAGCATTATAATGACTGGTCCTAACAAATTAAGGATTTGTTTTTTTTATATTTAAGGATTCCCTTAGATATAATGTCCAAAGTTTGCATTTAATTAAGTACTCAATATGACCTAAAGTTTTTAATTGTTCAGCAAAACATTGGATTATAGCTGTCTGATGTTATTATGCAAGTTGATTAGACACCTGTGTATTAGTTGGATAGTGGTTTGTGTTGCAGTCTGATTGCAGAAATGGGTAAAAAGAAAGATCTATCAGCTCATGAGAAGACCAGAATTGTACAGTTACTGACTGAAAAGACTTCGACAGTGGAAATTTCACAAATATTATGCAGAGACCAGAGCTATTAAGAAAGCCATTGAAAACATATAAAAAGTAAGAAGAAGAACCAAAGGACGGGGATTCAAGAACCTGAATACAAGGGATGAAGGAAAATTGAAGCAAATGATGGCTAAAAGTTCCCTTTTCAAGCAGCGCAGATGAGTTTGAACAGGCTGGTATCACAGACGTCAAGCGTGACAAGAGATGCAGAATTTTGCGCACCCTTGGAAAAGTGATCAACCAGTCAGCCACCTTTAAAAAAAGAGGCATGTAGATAAGCGTTTGGTTTGGGCCAGAGAAAACCTGAAAATGGACTTCAGCAAAGTTATTTTCACAGACGAGTCGAGGGTCACATTGGATGGTCCAGATAGATGGTCAAGGGGGTGGATCTTGAATGCCAGGCAGACCCCTTCCAGACTCAAGAGACAAAAAGGTAGTGGTAGCATTATGATTTGGGCTGGAATTGTTGATTATAAGTTGATTGGCCCATTTAACATTGAAGAAGGAGTAAAGCTCAATAGTGCAAATTACTGTCAGATACTGGATAACACTTCTCTGAGATGGTACAGGTCACAGGGCCGAGCTTTCAAGCGTCCTGGCAGAGGGTCCTGATTTGAACCCCATTGAAAATCTGTGGTCATTTAAAAAAAAAAAAAAAAAAAAAAAAAAAAAAAAAAAAAAAGTGGCACTTGCATAATAACTTCAGACACAGTGGATATGGGTCTATATATGTATGTAGGTATATGCACATATACAGCTTGGTGTAGTTACCTTAGCTGTCTTTGTACACTTTTTATAATTGCTGCTAAACTGATTTTCATTGTTCATGCAACAGTTGACAAAGATCTCTTTATCTTTATCTTATCTTTACTATCCTGCTGAAAGGGGCTACTGCTGTTAGCTCTGATGATTCATGTGGATGTTACTTTGACATGTACTATCTACCTAAACATTTTTACAGACCAAGTCCATGGTGTTTCCTAACAGCATTATGGATGATGATCGGTGGGTATACATTCAGTATCCCACAAATTATTCAAAAAAGGATAGCAGGATCATTCTCTGTAATGCATGACCCCTATATGTACAATGGTAAATTTGGGGGTGGGGGTTGGAGGGGAGGGGGGTAAGCTGAATATTTTCCTGAACAGAGTATCTACGCTTCTTGAGTTAAAAGCAAGTAGAGACCAGACTGCATTAAAAGATTACAACCTTAACCTTAACACTCCTGTTGCTAGGACACAGAAACCAAACCAACATATACTTTAAAGGTTTTAAAAGCTTCTCCTGTAAACTTTGTTTCAGACAGACACACCTTTTATGCAGCAGGTGGCATAGGTTTAATGTCAAGTGAAGAGTTCAGGTTCAGGACCTACTGTTTTTTTTTTTCCTTCAATCACCCTCTGTTCCCCTTGCCGTCAATTCCCTGTTTGATGTGCACACTGCCTGAGGCACGTGTCAGGATTGGTCAGAGCTACACAGCTGTCACTTTGAATCTGCATTCAACTCAACTTTTTTGCTGCACTGCGAATCATGTTCTCATCACTCACCATCCCAAAATCAGCCCCGACAAAAGAACAAGACAAAAGATTCAGCATGCCGATGTCTCTAATTTTTCAATGGCTCTTTTTTGGCAAGTTTGAAGCTTTGTTTCTGCTACAGACTTCATCATATCACTTTCCAAGTCCTCCGGTGAAACACGTAATTTATTCCAATATTCTTACAGAGAGAATTTAATAATTAAATATTTTTATTTTGAATATATTATGCATAGACCCTTAGTCGCTATGTCGCTACAGAAAAAAAAAAAGAAAGAAAATCGGAAGCATTATCAACTCATGCTAAGCTAACAGCTAAAGCTTGATAAGCTGCCACTTCCTTCAATTCTAGACTTATTTCACAAAACAAAATTTGGAATTTTTTTTAAGAATTAGACTTTTCTTCCACCAAGCACAATTTTATTACCCTGCTGCAAAGAACAGACCTCCAGTCCTCAGATTCGCCCAATGCCAGTGACCAGGGGAGAGGTTGTCCTAAGTGGTGAGTGGCAAGCTGAAGTATGGTGAGTGGGCAACACTTCTGTTTACCCTAAAGGTCAGTGTGCTAATCGCTAAAAGTAGCCAACCAGCTTCTACACTGATTCTAGACTTATTAAACAAAAAGTATCAAAATCTGGAAAGAAAATGTTTGATGTTAAAAGCTTTATTTTTTTTTTCCAGGAATAAGATTTGTCTACCAAACACAAGTTTATCGACCTCCAGTCCACAGCTCTGCCGTTAAGTATTTTATGGTAAGAATGTATATTTTTTCCATTTTCAAGAACCTGATTAAAATAATAAAAATACTTTCTTTCTCACAATCCAGTTTGCACGGATAGAATAAAAGAGATATCCCACTCGAAACCATCCAAACACATTTCGAGTTTGTGGAATAACTGTTAATGTTGAACGCTGAATCAAACTCACCTGCAACCGGAGTGTATAACTACAAACTTACTGAAATAAACAAAGAGATATAAAGTATAAACCAAATTACATAATCTGATCCTATAGACTCAAGGCTACAGAAACAAACCCAGACCCTTTTCTGTATTTTGATCTTATTTTCTTGTGACCTTTAAAAGAAAAATCAATGTCAGTATTGCTTTCTTCCTCAGGGACAGGGGACAACCCTCATTCTATAGCACAGTTAGCAGATCATTTACACAACCTGTTTTATTCTGTACTTCCCCTGAGAAATGGATTTAAAAACATTATGTTGAAGGGTGGCCTTTTCCTCCCATTTTCCTTTACTTTGCACTGTTATTATTATTTCTTTTCTTTCTTTTTTTTTCAGAAATACTTTTCCCTCAATTTTCTTCTTTTTTTTTATATCTTCATTAAGTATCATTAGTCTCCCATGGTCTATAAGACGCATCAGTGATCACACCTCCACCCTTCTGAAGATGGAAAATCTATTTTCATATTTATTTTCACCTATTTTCGAAACATAGCATCCAAGACCTTTACGCAACTAACAGCACACACTGGTAAAATCTCAGTCTATCAAGACATGATACAGAAATGATAGGGAGTGACAGGTACACACATTTGCAGGAAAAATAAATGCAGGTTTTGTCAACTCATCAGATGGCACGTTTTTAAATTTCATGTTTTGCTAATCACGATTGCAGCACTGACTCAACAATACAAGACAATCTTACGGAGTAATTAAAGCAGACACAGTTTACTCACAGGAGGGCATCAGGCAGCGGTTACAAAAAATGAATTTTGAGCTTCTAATTGCAGTGGTGTTTGCTTTAATAACAGCTTACCATGTGAACGGTGAAAAGGTCTTGGCGGTTCAGCATAGGTAGGAAATAAGACCACGCTGTGTTTTTCGTCTTCTTGGCATAATCAAAGAAAATGTTGACTCGCTGATGATTTTCCTGTGTTTGAAGGAAAATGTTTACTTTAGGACATACATAAACAACAGATTTTTTTTAATATACAAGACCGTAAGGTTATACTCCATTCAAGCAGTAATTAGCAGCCATAGTGAGCAAATGTTAAAAGACAATAAAAGCAAATTTTTGATGATAGAGAATAAGGGAAAATCTGAACGCTGATGTAAAGCAGGAACAATCTCCCAGATACTAAAATTAGGCTGGTGAGAAACCCAGACTGTAGCCCACAGATAAACCATCCACAGTGGCGAATACAAAGACTATTCAATTCAAAACATCAACCATCAAAGAAAAGTATATGCTATAGACATGGCCAATTTTGCAGGTGATCTACAAACAATGTGTTGAATAATCACAGGAGATTAGAGATAAATCAGGATTAGAAATAATCACATGTGCAGTCAATTTCCTTAGATATAACACACCCAATCTACTAAGAGCCCCGCAGTTTAGCACAGGATCGCAAACAAGCAGATGATATTCAACTGCGGATAATTTACTAACAGCACAGACGCAGCCTGTTGACTGTAATTAGAAAAGCATATAAACACAAGTTATAGACTCTCTATTGAAGCACCATGACTAAATTAAGAGGCGGCAACGGAAAGAGAAATTTTGTGCAGGAGAATTCTTTGTGATCCCGCCCTGCAGCAATATTTGCCACCATGTCAAGTGAAGAAAAATACTACATGCTTTTTTTTGGAGGTGAATATAACTGCAATCAGAAGGAAATTGTGTCACAAACCTCAATAAATCAGTCTGCACACTTGATTTAAATATTTTCTTCCCCATATTTTGTGCCTTGTGAAGAAAATGCCCACAAATTCATATGCAAGAGGGCCAGTCACAAAAATCTTGGGAGTGCCCCATTCTGCAATCTTGTAACTGTGTGTTTTTAACACCAAAACTGGGCTTGCGCCGGCATAACTCGCTAGTAAATCTGACCCTCCCATTAGCAAAGATATACACAGAGAGCACAGACTTTATTCAATGGTTTAACAGTTTGTAAAACTTCAATCCCTACAGTGTACATGCAAAGATGCACTCCAGCACAAAGTCTACAGGAAACAAAGTAATATCAATCTGTCTGAATAACTGTTAGGATTCAAATGGTGACATCATTGGGCACTTTGCATGGAACAGTTGTATACACTACCCAATCATGTAGGCAGCACAATGCATAAAATCCTGCACATACAGCTCAGGCACACTGGCTACAGTACCCTAAATCCCAACTCTAAAAAACTGTGGTGAGCAGAACAGACCACTAAAATCCACCCTATGATCTCGCTGTGTGGGGTGGAAACAGGTAATTCTGGCTAAATGCCTTTGCACATACAGTTCAACATGAAAAAATGTTCACAGATTTAACACAGCATTAATATTCTCATTGAACCTGATCCTCATTTCACTAAACTAATCGCCAATGGAGTCGGTATATGATGATGAGCAGGTGTTTGCTCTTTTACAAGACAAACAGAAAAAAGAGAAAACGTTGGTTATACGCTGCACTGAGAAGGAGTCGAGAACATGTGAGTTCCACTGCTTAGTCCAGAGAGTCTCTCATGTCCACTTTATGACCCATTTCATGATGTTCTTGGGTCACTTTACTTTTTCCTTGATGTTGTCAAATAGTGTCGAATACTGAGACACAAAATAAGTCAGAGTCTCCCAAGAAGCAACACCCTGATTGGTTGAATGCTTTTCTATCGAGGATGAAACACTGGGAAAATCGAACATGTGGTGAAAAAAATACATTTTGCAAATAATATTTCATATTTGATGTCAAAGTGATCATTTACGGGATCGTTATTTGAAAATATATAGTGTTGTACAAATTAATCTCACCAAAAATACAAAAGAATGCTCAGTGTGCAAAGGTCTGGTGAAGCTTGGTGGGTTAATCACCTGTTAAGTGGATATCGGTTGATCATAGAAGCATTGGCAAATCGAGGAAAGAATCTGTCAAAAGCCTATGTTCCCGTAAAACTGCTTAATGAATGAATGAGCAGAAAAGTTTCTCAGAATGCAGATATACTGAAACACATTGAAAACGCAACACCAACTTTATTGCGATGTTATGAAACTACAAAACACAAGTTAGAGATGAAATCATTTAATTGTCCTTTCATTGCCATCCATCAGTTGAAAACCTGTCCAGATAAGACTGTCACTGCACTGATGTCATTAAACCGTCACCTGAAAGTCACACAACCCCCGTTCAGCCATGAATACCGAGTGTGTCCACCCTGTGCAGCATCACATGCACAGAGACGATGTGGCATAAGAGGAAGGAGAACTGGCCTCAAAATCAAGTCCACATACCACTGTGCCATCAGTGCACCCGAGGATGTTACGCGCCATTGTTGCTGCCGAAAGAAACTGATTTCGTTGGTGATTACGACTGATTTGTCTATCCTGACATCTCGTTGTTACTGGAAGTTGACCATGTCGAGGTCGGCCACTAACACTGCCAGTATGATTAAAACAATGTTGCAGTCGGTTTATGGTTGATGGACTGACCCCGAACTGCCTTGCAACGTCTCTGTGATGCCCCCATCTAAAGCATGCCAGTCGCCCTCTCTGTCTGATTTGCATGGCAAACTGTACTGCAGGGCAAACGACTGCTGTCCATGGCCTTTTATGCTCCCAAGTACTGAGTTTGCACATGCAAACTGAGAAACATGTGTCATTTGAAAAAACCTGTGTTATGGAACAGAGTTGTGTTTTGTGCATCTGTCCATTTTCCAGAAACATGGCATGGGTTTGAACCCAGAAGGCGACCGAGACATGTTGGCATACCTTATAAGAACATATTTCTAGCTATTTTCATTACCCCTACCTTGGTGTTCATGATTTGGTGTTTTCAATGTGTTTCAGTACATGTTCAGTATGAGGCATGGTACTGGAAGATTATGTTAGGTTCCATGCCTGTCCTCACTGTGGCTTCAATTTCTTGTTCTTGGCTGACAGAAGTGAAACTCGCTGTAGTCTTCCATGATTGCAGTTCACAGTTTTCAACACAATTATAAATCTTGGATATTTGTGTTACTGTATACACTTCCTCTCAGTCTTTTTCCCCTCTGACCTTACTCAAGACCAAATTTATTAAACAAGAAAAACAGTGTACTGAACTTTTTTTTGTTTTTTGCACCATTTGGGGTAAATTCCAGATGCTGCTGCAAATGAAAATCCCAATCCATGATCAGCAGACTCTGAAATACTAAAATCAGTTCACCAGCCATCAGGCATGATGCTACGATCAAAGTCCAAGCGATGACACTTTCTCAATACTGATATCTAATGTCAGGGTTATCTGAAGTTCTTGACCTGTATATGCATGATTATCACTGCACTGCTGCCACATAACCAGATGAGATGCACGGCCATTCTTATTAACATGGCTCACTGATAGTATCTAAAAATACCATGTTGACCTCTGAAAGAAATGGCAATGCTTCAAGGAAATACATTACAGGAAATGAGCAAAGGTCAACTCCATTATAGTATGCACATTTATCGTACACATCAGTGCATGTGTGTGTGTGTGTGTTATACCTGTAAAGTATCATCGATCAGGGTTAAGATGTACTGAACCGTCTGCTCCTTCGATATGTGAGCCATTAGGTTGAGAAAGGTCTTTGCACACTGTAACATTAATTTGAAACAAATATTAAAATTATTTACAAAATAAATAAATGACTTTCTTGCAAAAGATTAAACAATCATTAAAAACATTGTTTTACCTGCTTAAAATAAATTTCAAAAATCGGTAACAAGTAAAATGTATAAACCTTCCGTATTTTTACTTTTACTAAATTATTGAATTGAATCAGTTAAATGCAGAAATATAAAAGCGAAAATATAATACCTGATGTCCTTCATTTGTAAGAATTGCCTGCTTCTGCTCAGAATGAGCAACCTCAAACTTCTTGATGAACTCACAGTCTTCTCCTGAGATCATCTGGCCCCTACACAAAAGCAAAATAAAGTAGATCTGTAGTAAACTCACCATTTACTAATATAAGTATGTGCAAACATTACTAATCATCAAAGTACAACATACAGCCATCTCTAATATTGTTGGCATGTAGTCATAGGGCAATACTTATGACTTGTGACTTAAGAATGAAGACTAATATCAACTGGAGCTGGCTGTTTAATCAAACACTCAGAGTAAATCTGGAGTAAAAAGAGGAGCTATACTGAAATCTCCACTATTGAACATGGTAAAGGATTTATGGGCTTGTTGGAAGTTTAAGGTACATGACCTTGCAGAGTCTGTGACTGAAGATTTTTAATGAAAAATAAAAAAAGTTACTACTGAGTTGTCAATGAATCTTTCCATGAGACAATAGTCCAAAGCATACACCCAAATCCACACAAATAACTAATGTACTGACCACAAAATCAAGATTATGACATGGCAATGCCAAGTTTGAGGGTATGAAGATGGCTGAAGATGCACCTAAAGCTCGAAAAATGCTTTAAAACAGGCACTTGTGCTACAACTTGCGCTGAAACACGCTGCCTCAGCACACCTGGGTAAAAAAAAAAAAAAATTTCTTCCAGCCTGGTGGGCGCAGCTTGCTCCACAACATAGGAAACCTGCATGCAAAATTTCAGAATGATCCACACACTATTTCTTCAGAAATAGCCCAGACAACATGGAGACAGCAACAGGAATGGCAATGCAGACGCAGGGATTGACAATACCCCAACAGACAATTGTTCCTCATTAGACCCCAACATGCTAAGACCCCAGGACAAGGTCTTAACCTTAAATATGCCTCTGTTCAATTAGGAGTATAAAAAGGTTCCAGTAAAAATACTGGAATGGTAACCAGCGATGAAACAGCATCCCATCGAGGACAGGTTTAACTCCTAGTCGCTTCCTGCAACAGAACCTGGGATAAGTTCCGGCTGTGATGAGCTACTAGTCTCGGGTGTAAAATACCTAACAGACTATTATTATTGGGGTTCTTGGGAAATTTTGGAGCATTGCTGTGCATTTCCTTTTGTATTGTAATTCTTTTTCACTGCCTTTCCATACTGCAAAAGCAGATGTTACATCCTTGCCCAACATCTTGTTTCTGATCAATGATTTTTGCATGCGTGCTCCTGCCACTGATATGAGAATGACCATGTAAACATGTAGGAAAGTGGGCGCAACCTGCTCCAGGTGCAAGTTGTTCCAGGGGGAAATTATTCCCATTACCCGTGTAAAAGCAGCTGAAGAGGCATCATTATTGAGGTAGAGATGGTAGAAGAGTCACTGGCTGGTGTTTCAATAGGAACGGTGACTAAACAGACATCCATCTTACATACATTTAGTTCTGTGGAAGAGACCCGAGCAAATAAGGCTCGATTGTACATTAAATAACTGAGATGCTGATAAGTGTGCTATGTAAGGAAAAACTTGGTTGTGAATGTCAGTGCAGAACATGATCTGCAGCTTCACAGAGAAATATTACAGATCATAGATTGTAGTGCATGAACCGGTCATGAAGCCATCATTACAAAAAGAAAAAAGAAATCATAAGCACTTGTGACACCAACATGTGGAAAAAACATACAGTGGGATGAATCTCATTTAATCATACTCTGTGGAGGAACGCACGCCTGGCGTACGCCTTAAGATTGGTACAATCCTGAATGTTAAACCCCTGTAGTGAGGGGGTCGTTTTCCACTTAGAGTGAAGGATCACAGCACATCAATATAAAAGGTGTCCTTTATGAGTTGCTGATTAGTTAGTCGAGAAGTCATTTTACTTATAATGCGGTCACACTGTCATATGTCAATCCTACATATATCATGGAATACAGTGCCTGTTAAAAGTACTGGAAGCCAAATATTTGCTTTGGGTTTGAGAGGATTGATCATAATTTCAGTTATCATTTCAGGATATTTACAACAACTTCTCTTTAACATCTTAAAATATGGAGCCTTTCATTTAAACCCGCCCATTTATCAAGTGATGAAAAATATGACTGACAGGTGTTGACAGATTAATTATTTAAACAGTTAATAGCTCTGAATGTCTACTCTTGGTTTGAGCTCTGACTTTCATTAGTAATGACTGCATTTTATGTTAAACGCGATAAACCAACATGACAATCAGAGAGCCCTCCATAAGAGAAAAGCGAGCTAGTTTAAAGTGAGGAGGAAGAAAGGGCCTGATCATGATCCAAAACATACCAGCTCATTACTGAACCACAGTAGAGGCAGTCATGGCTGCTTCTGGAACAGGTTCGCTAATCTTTATTGATGTAACTCATGATGGTAGCAGCAGAATGAAATCAGAAGTCGGAAGAAACATTCTGTCTGCCAATTTACAGAGAAATGCTTCCAATCTAATTTGGAGGAGCTTTATTGTGCATCAAAACAATGTTACAAAACACACTGCAAATATGAAATATTTCATCAGGGGAAACATAAATTCTTCAAAACAAGCAAAAACCTAAAGAAGCTGCAGTACAAGTTTAGAAAAATATCACAAGTGAAAAATGCAACAGTTGGGTGATGGCATTAGGTTGCTGGATACTGCAGCTAACTGCACCCAAATATGTAAGGAATGATACACAGTGAGCTGCGGCTTGTTGGGGTCCTGATCCACCTGTCGGGGTTTATTTTGTAATGCTAAATAGAAAACAAACAAAACTTAATTTAGCAGCAACCACTCTTCATACCATAATTAACGTGTCTACAGATAGATATTTTAAGACATTATTATAACAGTAATGACCAGCTCCATTATACATTATTCTACCTATTACACAACTACTTATAAAATATTCACTAAAATGTGATTGTTGATTTAAAAACGACTATACTGCTATGTCCCTCCATAGCAATGGTCTATTAAACCTAGCAACAGTCTGTTGTAAAGAAATAACAGACCACTCAATGCCTTTATTGGCCTTAATTGACCAGTAAGAATTAAGTATTGTTGCTTTAAAACCATTTGCTCTTATGTGTTTTGCTCTCCCAAATGCGCTATGTTCCAAGTTCTAGCTCATCTTTTGCAGACGTCTTGTAGATATCAATGAGAGGTTTATATTCATAATTTAATCTCAAACCCAAATGGCGTTAATGTTTTGCAAATTCAAATGAATTCTCCTTGTTGTTTCAATATTTTTCCAGTGTGGTTATGTATGCGTTGGCCCTGCAATGGTCTGGCAACCTGTTCAGGGTGTACTCAGCCTTCACCCAGTGTTGCCCATGATCCAACCTTCCCGTGACCCTAATAGTAGTAAGCGGTCTGGTGAATGAGTGAGTGAATGAGTACCGGTAGACAGGATGGCTGATGTTCATGTTTATCAGGCAAGTTAATATTTTCTCTGTCCATAATTTTTTGAGAGACTGCCTCTAAAATCCACTGGAATAATCACAGAATGGCCAGGATAATCCTGGAGTGGCCACGTATCAACCAAATATATGAAAAAAAAAAAATAGTTTTTGCTTACCAATTATTCTTTGTAGCACAATTAAAATGCCTATTCAAATGTTCGAAACAATTTGTAAGGGAGAAAAAGGAAACCAATGTCCAAATCCCATTTAGCTTTATTACCCTGTCAGGCTCGAAAAAACAAAATGTACCAAAAAATATTGAGTAAGAAACTACAAACCCTTCGCTTCTACAAGATATACAACCTACAGACTGGATACATTAAAGAAACACCTCTACACATGCTCATTTATCCAATCAGCCAATCCTGTGGAACACAATCCATGCAGATACAAGTCAAGAGCTTGAGTTAATGTTCCTCATGGGAGTGCTGGGCTGTTATTGATCTTAGTAACTTTTTAATTGTGCTGGAAAACAGCTGATCTCCTGGGATTTTCACACACAACAGTCTGGTGTTTACACAAACCTATTCGTTAAAAGCTTTTCTTGATGACAGAGATCAGAGTCAAAGGCCAGAAGTGTCTGTCAAGACACTTAAGCAGAAAAGTATCTCAACACAATAAAACTGGAGAACTAATGACCCACAACAGCAGAACACCACACCACACCCTCCTCTCAGGCAAGCACAGGAATCCAAGGCTACAGTGAGCTCAGGTCCTAAAGAACCAGACAGCTGAAGACTGGATCATCACCAGTTTGCCAGTTACTGAAATATTCAAACCAGCCTGTCTGGCACCGGTAAACATTCCACATTCATGAGGATCATACTGTAACCCCATTGTGATGACTGATGTGATCAATAAAGTATTCTGGTTCAGATTCTGATTAACAGGGCAGGAGTTACTGCTGTATTCTGGAACTACACCTTGTAAATGGAATAAGTGTAGATCGATACTGCTCACAGTAAATAAGGCAATAATTAAGAAGCCCAAAAACACAGCAAGGATTTTTGCAGCAAAGCTGCTGCACATGTAATCATGATTTCCAAACTCTTTGCAACTGTTTTTTATTCGTTTTTGTTTCACTTTATAGATTTCTAGGGATTTCTTTTATTTCCTGAATGCAGTTGTGAGAACCCAGAAGTAGGATCCTTTTCTCGGAAAACTCCTTCAATCTCAAATGAAGAACAGATTGAAAAACAACAAAAGACGTGAAAGAAATGGAGTGATTTAATTGCTGTGCAGGTCAAGCTTTTCAATAAACGCTGACCATGGCTCATTCATTTATTCCACTCCAGCTGTGACTCATTCATTTATTTTGTCAGCCTACGACTTATTCATCTATTGGTTGGGATGTCATTTATTCATTGGAGCCCTGAGCTTTTTTTTTTTTTAGGTGTTTGGCATTATGGGTAAGTTAGTACGTCATTCAAATTATCTGTAATAAACCATCTGATTATTTTAAACATGAATTACCACTGAATAAATCCAATTAGTTTCATTAGCCCTTTTTTTTTTTTTTTTCTGGGGGGGGGGGGGTGT
>JAQMYF010000010.1:429738-441495 GCA_030014195.1 Neosilurus mollespiculum | reverse complement strand
AAGCACATAAACCCAGAACCACGTTCTATTTTAATCTATCCTAAGCCTGATGTACTAAACCACATTGTGACAGAGCTTAATGAGAGTGTGACCATAATCCTGGTTTGCCCTCTCCACTAAGGATGTACTTACAGTTTTGCTTTTACTTACTTGGCATGACTGTCTCTGGATTTTTTTTCCTTTGACTAGGACCTATCTTTATGTGATCCTGCAAAGCCTAATGTGCTTTATGGAAAGATTATTTTCTTTAGACTGTGACATCTTTCGGGCAGTATGAAAAGAGGCTAAATAGAGAATGTCACATGATGGAATTATCATAAAGTGGGAGCTTGTGTCTGTGGTGTGGTGTATTAACCGCACTCCCTCCTTAATGTGTGGGCGGTTACAGTGGCTGCTTTTGGTGTGTAGGAATGGTGAGAGTTACCAAGCACCAGGAAGCTCTGAATATGACAGTGAATGTGAAAATAATGGAAACAGACCTGAGGTTCCTCTGTCCTTTCAGGTAAGAGGAGAACATTATGCAGGGATCAATATCATAGTAGACTACTAGAAACTGCAGAATACTCAACTATTATAAATATTATAAATAAGACTTGTTTTTTGTTCATATTTATATATTACCTCCACCACTGGTTTTGTGTGTGTGTGTGGGGGGGGGACTAATTCAAAAACTAATGGATAGATTTCCATGAAAGTTTTGAAGGATTTATTTTCAACTTGCACGATTAGGGCAAGCAGGTGGAAATCACCCAGAACGTGTGTGGAGGAAAAAATACAAAGTTCAAAAAGAATTGCGTAACGGGCCACAAGGGGCACTGTGATTCTATATCATCTGCCACAATAACCCATGTCAAAAAGATCTTGCACTACCTTGGTGGAGGTCTGCACCCTCTGAGTGCATTTCTAGTTTTGTATTATTTGTGGTCATTATGCCAAGTTACTTTTTTATTATGTAAACGCTACTTCTGCTCTTTTGCCTGATAAAAAAATAATTATAAATATTATATAAATTAAATACTACATTCAGTACAGGTTTCTTCATCATGTTTTAAAGATCACATTCTCCAAATGGTGGCCAATATGTCTCTTTGCTTGTGTGGGCTTCCTTCCGATACTTGGGTTTTCTCCCTGATCTCAAAGCACATTAGGCCAGTTGTATATTCTTAATTGCCTCTAGGTGTGAATGTGAGTAGGAATGGTTGTGTGATTGTTCAGGGTGTACTTAACTTTTGAGTGGAGTTGGATGGGATGGGCTCCAACCCCCACGCGACCCTAATAAAGGATAAAAAAAAGTTCAGAAAATGAGATGAGATGAGGTAGAAGAAGTAGCCACTGTATTCTGTTGGGGTTTTTTTTCTTCATTGTTTATAAAGTTGTCCTACTACAGTATATAAGGCATTAATGTCCTAACATGTTCCTAACTTGGGTCTGTGGTTTACATTAGTTTCACATTAAAACAAGCTCATTTTACAGTATCTAGCCATCCTACAGATTCATTTACATTTCATACATTTATAAACAGCACTAATAATAAAGACTTTTCCCCTGTGGCGATACAGTGCTAACACATTATTGATAGCTAATGATAAATGTGACATAATTCTTACATCATCCTGATAATAAAAAAAAGTTAAAAACAGGGAATGATTTCCTCAAATTTTCCCCATATCATATTTGCATTTAATGCAATATGAACACAGGAAAACTTGCAATTTGCAAAATAGGGAATGCACAATGGAATTGAAAGATAACAAACCAAAGTGTGTATTTTTATTTAAACATGAGAGATACCTCAGCCGAAGCCTGGGCTATTCAGTCTTGATGAGTTATGTGAGCAGGTCTGAAATTAAAGCTAATGAAGACACTTCACCGAATACCAATTGCCTCACTAGGGCAATCACATATTCAGTGCAGATCCATTTAATAATAATATTGTCGTTTTGAAGCATGCATTATTATGGCGATCAGCCTTGAAACAGAACAGACAGACTCAAGGGTCAACACTGTTCCACTGTGTTGTATGTAAAAACACTCCAGGGCTACATGTTCTTCTCCTCATGTCTTCTTCTGCAGTGCTGTAAATAATCATTATATTTTTATTAGCTATAGAGAAATTATTTAGGTTTATGTTCACACTTGAATGTATTTATGTGGAAGATAGATTTCATGCAGTGAAAAAAAAACCGACAGTACTCTTTTAAACAAAACCTTTCTACCAAGAAAACTTAAATGAATGCAAGATAATCAAACAAGGAGCATACACAAGTATGTACTGGGTATATCTAAGACCAATAACAAAGTAATATGAGCAATCATGTTAAGCATACATTTAGGTAAAAGAGAGCACACCTAGGCTAGTACACTTAAAGGTGCGTATTCATTTACTGGGTATATTAAATAAGCACGAAAACCAGTGTTATTGCTTGGGAATAAACAATGTCTGTCTGAAACAATTTGCTCAGTCTATTCCACTTTCTACATATTGATGTAGCACTGCCAAGTTTACGCATGCACAATTTTATTAGTATTATTCTTCAGACTGGGAAGGAATCTGAAAAAATAAATAAATAAAAAATTCCATCAATAAACTGGACCCTTTATCCTGTTCTGTAAAAGTACAAGAAAAAAGAACCTGGTTGTAGCTTTATGGTAATACCAGCTAGTGGTTATATTTAACTCTGGCTGAAGTGATCCAGTTGGAACACCGCACTCAATAACTGGTGTTTGGAATCTTTTCTCTAAGCAATTATACACAGCTACAGCTATCCAGTGAAGTGAGATATGATGAAATACTGATAAATAATTATTAATGCATGAAAGGTTTCTCAGCACAAACTCTTAATGACAGTCTCAGAGAAAATGTTGGTTCTTTAAATAGTTTTGGCTTTTGAACAGGTTCTACTTGGAAGAACCTCTTAATTTCAGGATTCGACTTAGATAAAAGGTTCCCCAGTTGGAACAAACCAATAACCTTTTGGGTTTGAAATTTGATCCTATTCCATGAGCCTAACATCATTATTATAAAAGTCTTATCAGATTCGATACAGCATATACATTTACACCAGATTTGATTCCCTGTGTATTGCTTCAGGGTGCAATTATCATAAAGGTCAAAAAGGACAGTTCTGAGCCTGCCATGACCTGGACTAATTGGATAAAATGATCACTGAAATTGAGTTCATGAGAAAAGGCTGAAATATTGGCCTCAAAGCGTCACGTGTTCTCCTCATGCTTGTATAGGTTTCCTTCTACAGTCTAAAGACATGCACATTAGGCTAATTGGCTGTTTCAAATTGTCCCTTGGTGTGAGTGTGAGTGTGGATGGTTGTGTGTGTTGGCCCTGTGATGGACTGGTGAGCTGTTCAGGGTGTACCTGGCCTTCGCCCAGTGTTGGCTGAGATAGACACCAGCATTCCTGTGACCCTAATAGGAATAAGTGATTTGGCAAATGAATGAATGAGAGTAAACGGAATGTCACAAAATTGACAGCAGATGTACAGGCCCTCCCATGTCCAGCATACTTTTTTTTTGAAGTCAAGATAAACAAAGAACATAGCAATGGTTTTTTAACTATATATGCTTGTCTGTCCATAAACAACAATGACTGCCAGTGTCATCACAATTCACTTGCTTCAGGCATGGACTCTGTGAGCCCACTGTTCATTTTAAAGTGGTGGCCACAAATAGAACATTTAAAGCAGTGGTGCTCAACCCTATTTACCGACTTTCATTTCAACCATAAGCATGCCTCTAACCCAGGGTTTACACTGGGGCACAATGTCCACAATCTCAACGATTTGGGAGAATTGTGATGAACTTGGGCGGTCATGATGATCTTGAGGCAACTTGGTGGAATCATGATGATCTTGAGGCAACTTGGTGGAATCATGATGATCTTGATGGAACTTGGTGGAATCATGATGACCTTGATGGAACTTGGTGAAATCATGATGATCTTAATAGAACTTGGTGGAATCTTGATGATCTTGATGGAACTTGGTGGAATCATGATGATCTTGAGGGAACTTGGTGGAATCATGATGATCTTGATGGAACTTGGTGGAATCATGATGATCTTGATAGAACTTGGTGGAATCATAATGATCTTGAGGGAACTTGGTACATTCGATATGATCTTGAGGCAACTTGGTGGAATCGTGGTGATCACGCTGATCATGACAAAATTTTTGACTGTCAAAAAGTTTGCCACGATTATGATTTGACACCAATCATGATAGAACGTGGGAAGTGGAGAAGAACGCAGTAGAGCTTAACAGTCCTTAGTGGAAATTACCAGAGTTAAGAGAATATTAAATATCCAAGTTTTTGGACTGTGGGAGGAAACCAGAGTACCCAGAGGAAAACCCACACAAGCATGGGAAGAACATGCACAGAAATGCCCAAGCCGAGCAGGACCTTTTTGCTGTGATGCAGACGTGTTAACCACTCTACCAGCCTGCCGCCCACTGCATCACCATGCTTCCAACTATCATAAACTTCCTCTTCATAAACATGAAACATGG
The DNA here is from genome assembly GCA_030014195.1 of Neosilurus mollespiculum. Classification (NCBI taxonomy): domain Eukaryota; kingdom Metazoa; phylum Chordata; class Actinopteri; order Siluriformes; family Plotosidae; genus Neosilurus; species Neosilurus mollespiculum. The sequence goes on along the minus strand of JAQMYF010000010.1, from coordinate 436,972 downwards.
GTTCCTCTGGGTACTCTGGTTTCCTCCCACTGTCCAAAGAAATGCACATTAGGCAAATTGGCTGTTCCAGCTTGCACCTAGATGTGAGTGTAAATGGTTATGTGTGTTGGTCCTGAGATGATCTGGCGAACTGTTCGGGCTGTACCCCTTTTTGCCCAGTGTCGGCTAAGATAGGCTCCAGCCTGCCAACAATCCTAGCAGGAATACGCTGTTTGGAAAATGATTGAGAGTGAGTGAGATTAGTGTAAGATTTTTACCACACAGTGGCAGCTGCTCTAAGACTAAAAGTGAAGATCAGTGTCAGTAAAGATTTGGTCAAATATGTATTTACGTTAATATTACAAAGAAAATGCTAGAAGGTATTCAACTTCATGGTTAGTTCACTCAGAATCAAAATAATTTCTCGCACATTCCCATGGCAGTGCAATCCAGTAAAACTTATTGATGCACAGCATCACTTGGAGTCCTATGGCACTAAGAATACACACTCTGCTTCCAGTGCAGCAAAGCAAAAGCTTTAATAGAAAAATGCCTGTAAAATATCCTGGAAGCCAAGTTTCTCTGGGTCTTTATGAAGAGTAGGCAGGTCAGAATACTGGGCTGCTGCTTCATAATTGGAAAAAAATGTAGAAAAGTGGTGGGAACCTCTTTTTGACTGACCGTGACTTCAAAGCTTTTTAAGCTTAATTTGGCTTTTTCGCAAGTAACTGATGCTTGATGCTGTTTTTGTTAGCAATATAGCTAACTGTTTCCATTATGTACATATCCTACCTTAAATAAGGGTGTGCACCTTGGGCAAGTGTTAGCACACCCTTATCCTACCAAGTCAGGGTAACAGATTATCTGGGATAGATGGGACTCCCTAGCCATGGTGAAGGCAATACATCTCAGTGAAGGTAAAACCACCCTGTTGCCTTGTCCAGGTAGGTGGGGCTCATCAGCCTGGAAAGGCTGCTCACCTAAGAAAGAAAACTCTGATTTAAAACCTCCGCTGTCTTGCAGAAATATCCTTTCAAGGAACAGGCTTCAGGAGTAAACCTCAAGGAAAAATCTGGACTGCTGTATTTAACATTGTTCCGGCAACTCCTACAACGTTGATCGTGCCAAAATGTCACAGCCTGCTGTTCCTTTGAATCCATAATCAAAGTGGAGAGGAGGGACACGCTGCATGGGCACAGCCCATTCTCCATATTACTTTGTCCAGGCTTGCAACCTATTAACAACGCTGCACTAGAAGGACATGGGATGCCTCTTCCATGGTCGTCTCTGACCAACGAGACCAACTTTTACTGTAAATAAAAACATAAATAGCATTCTTAAGTTTGTTCCTTGATTTAGTTTAGTAATGTTCATTCAATTAGTAAGGCTCACTAGCTGGCTGTTTACAATGGCAGACAATGCGAGAGAATTAAACACCAGGGCAGATCAACGCCCAAGACTGATTTGGTTCAGAAATCAGGAAATATAGCCGGTTGACTCGGTTGACTGAAAGTAATGGCCCAAAGTGACATTTACACAGATTTTCAACTAGTTCCAGACATATTAGATAAATCTTCATAGTATGTGCATTTGAACATCATTGTTCATTTCTATTCAAGTAATAACCCACAGATTACTTTGAAAAGCAGTCAGTGATTTGACATGAATTTGAAAAGTTGCTAATGATGACCAACATGGTTGGCAATTCTCTGGATATGGGCAGATATGTATTCCTAGGACAGATGATCTATTTCTATGAGGAACCAGGGGGAGTGAGGAGGTATAGGCTATTTTCAAGAAGGCTATACAGAATGGATTAGGAAAGAACATTCTGTGATCTCTAATATATACTCCAGAACTGCCTTAATCACCAAAAAGTCACTGATTTTGGCACATGGATATCGTTTAGTGGGATTGCCATGACAACTGAATCGGCTTGATGCCATTTTAAGATGCGTTAACCTCCACAACAAAATGTAGCAGGGTGTCCGGGTGAGGATCAAGATATTGAGAATCTGAGTCTCCAGAAACCTGGACAACATGACCATATAAAATTTTCAGGTTTTCAGTGTGCATAGTTATGGGTATGATGCCAGTCATTTTGTCCAGTATATGCACAGGCACTCCCATGTCCAGCACACTTTCTCTTTTAAAGTCAAGATAAACAAAAAAACACATCAAGGCTTTGTACATCGTAATGTCAAGACTCAGAACTCACACAAACATTGGAAATGGCAGGATTTGGCCTTGTGCTGGAGCACATGGCATTCATTTCAGTGAATGAATTCATTCATTTTGTAAGCCGCTTAATCCTAATTAGAGTCGCGGGGAGGCTGGCGCCCAACTTAGCCGACTCTGGGCGAGGGCGGGGTACACCCTGAACAGCTTGCCAGGCCATCGCATTACACTCATAGCCATTTACACTCACACTCACACCTAGGGGCAATTTGGAAGAGCCAATCAGCCTACTGTGCGTGTTTTTGAACTGTGGAAGGAAACCAGAGTACCCGGAGGAAACCCAAGCAAACAGGCAGAACATGCAACTCTACACAGAAATGCCTCGAACCTGGGAATTAAACCCAGGACCTTCTTGCTGTGAGGCGAACGTGCTAGCCACTGCGCCACCGTACCGCCTGGGCTGATAGTATGTGTTTAAGTTATATGTGAGAAATGAACAGGAAACGGAAAGTTAAAACTATGCTATGTGATTGTGACCTCTTATGGTGGGGAGAAGTAACACCCTGAACTAGATTATCAATTATTTTTGGTGATTTGTCTTATAGTCTTACATTTTGTTTGGTTTCCTGAGTGAATTTTGTGTAAAACTCCGGATGAACTCGTGGAATTGTAAAGAATTCCTACAATAAAGTACAGCAGAGAATAGTTACAGCTGTGTTCCCTTTTGGTAGTGCTAACTTGATAGTCATTTGCTTTCTGTTGATCATTTAATATATAAAAAAGTCTGTATATAATATAATCAGAGGTTTTTCTCTTAAACACTCAAAACCCTATGCAAATGTAAAGTGGGAGCACAGGCCCAGAGTGCCACCTAGAGCTTACACACTACCTTTGGCTCTATTTCTCTCTATTTTCTTTATTTTTTGATGTTCACAAATATGTATGCATATACATATCTACAATTAATAGAAATAATTCGATCCAGACTAATTTACTGAGACATACTGATTACATTCTTCAAATAATAGCTTTTGTTTTGCATTTTCTCCCTTCTTTTCCTCACATGATAGTAAACATATAGTATAATCATTGGACTAGCGACAGACTACCAGCAGATGACAGTATTGCACTATGTGCAAAGGGAGCTCATTCGAAGTACATCAAACAGTGATGCGACCATATAGGAGTTACAGGGTAACAGCCTCAGCCTCCCCAATTCTGACATCAATTTATCTTACAGGTTAGATCATTGCACTTCATGCAAACTTAATTAATCAAACTGTATGAAGCTTGTGGTAATTTAAAAGAGTTTCAGCTATTTTGCTATATATGATACTCTACCCAGAGTATCATGGGCTCAAATATCGTGCACATATGAAATACATACAAAGGAATTATTAGGTATCAGTCAATGTGCATAGAGAAACTAAGTCAACATTCTAAAGAGAGAGAAAAAAAGTCATGCACAACTTCAAAGATACTTTGGGTAGTTAAGTGTTCTTGTAGCTTCCGAAAATGTTTTAACTGGAGCCACTTCTAAGAGTAAAACACTTTCATGTGGAGTTTTAAGGGGAATTATCTGTAAAGATTCCTTCATGGGGACAGGTGCAAAACTCTTGTTTGTTTAGCAAGGTGCCATGACATCTCTGTAATGTCTCTATCCCCCATTTCCTGGACACACATGTGCCATGATTTTCAATGTAAAGCTATATTACAATGATTTAATTTTAAAAACAATGATACAATTGCTGACATAGGCTGTTAGTAGTTTTGGAGACAACTCTTTACAGAAATGTAGTGTTAGTTACAGTTATATGCAAATGGCTGATGGGAAACATGAGTTTGCAGATACAGGAGACTTTCAGGACCATGGACAGAGTTCTTTCGTTTTACAACCTGCTATGCCTCTCTGGTTACCTGAACAGTTGGCTTTCTTGATGTTTCAAGTTCAAGTTTATGAGGAAAAGACATGAAAGAAATATAATGGAGTGTTACTCTGTTTGGTGAAATGCTGCAAATTCTCTGAATCTGAATCACAGGGTTCAAAAACAGCCTAGAGCAGAAAACAGAATTTCAGATGGCTTCTAGAAGACATACTACAATCACCAGGCCATTCAGTCTTGTTTGATCTGTAGGAATCAGGCTGTAGAGAGTATAGGCAGTGTAGATTTAGACTTCAATAATGCTCAGAGTGAAATATGTACAGGTAAAATCCCCAAAATAATGTGCCCTGAGGAAATCCACATATGTACAAAGAGAGCATGCAACTCTACAAGGAAAGGCCCACTCAAAGGTTAGGTTCAAATCCTGCTTGCTGAGGCAACAGTGATAATCTCTGCGTCAGCATTTATTTACCAAACCACTTGATCCTACTAGAGTTGTGGGAAGGCTGGAACCTTTCTCAGCCAACTCTGGGTGAAGACAGGTTACATCCTGAACCACTCACCAGTCCATTGTAGGGCCAACACACACACAACCATTCACACTCACATCCAGGTGCAATCAAGAATATTAAATATCCATGTTTTTGGACTGTGGGAGGAAACCAGAGTACCCAGAGAAAGCCATGCAAGCATGGGGAGAACATGCAAAACTCCACACAGAAATGCCCAAACTGAGCAGATCCTTCTTGCTGTGATGCAGACGTGCTAACCACTCCACCAACCTGCTGCCCACTGCACCACCACGCTTTCAGCCATCATAAAATTTCTCTTCCAACAAGGAGCATGCGTTCCTCTGGGTATTCTGGTTTCCTCCTACAGTCCAATAGACATGCATATTACGTTAATTGACTGTTCCAGATTGTACCTAGGTGTGAGTGTGAATACTTGTGTGTTGTGCTGGACTGTCAAGGTGTTCAGGGTGTACCCTGCCTTCAGTCAGAGTTGGCTGAGATAGGCTCCAGGCTCTCTGCAACCATAATAGGATTAAGTGGCTTGGAAATTAATTAATTGAGCAAATGAATTATTATTATTAATAATAATAATAATAATCATAATAATGATGATGATGATGATTATTATTATTATTATTATTATTATTATTATTATTATTATTATTATTATTATGGCAGTGGTAGCCCGTGGAAGGAAGCTGGCTTACTGATCCCAAGGTCGGGGGTTCAAGCCCCACTATCACTGGGTTGTCACTGTTGTCCCCCCAGTGCAGCTAACTGGGTTATCAAAGGCCAGCCATGTCTCTTACTGTCTTTGATGAGAGGCATATAAAAGAACCGTTGCTGTAGTTCATAAAGGGTAGGCCACTGTGTTTCTGCTCTGCGATGACCGGGTGAGCTGTCCAGGGTGTACTCTGCCCAGTCGACTGAGATGGGCACCAGCCTCCATGCAACCCTAATTAGGATTAAGCGGTTCAGAAAATGAACTATCAATATTATTATTATTGGTATTATTATAATTATTATTATCATCATTATTATTATTATTATTATTATTATTATTATTATGGCCCCATTCTCCATAATACCACATGCATTACTTCACCGTGACAATTATAATTTTCCCATTTAATTATGACTGTAGTCTATTTTAATAATATTGATGATGATTATGACAACAACAACAACAACAACAACAATAATAATAATAATAATAATAATAATAATAATAGTAATAATAATAATGATGATGATGGAGATAATAATAATAATAATAATAGTAATAGTAATATTAATAATAATAATAGTGATAATAATAATTATTATAATAACAATAACAGTAATAATAATAATAATAATAATAATTGTAATAATAATAGTAATAATAATAATAATTATTATTATTATTATTATAACAATAACAATAATAATAATAATAATAATAATAATAATAATCAGTGTAATAATAATAACAATTATAATAGTAATAATAATAACAACAATAATAATAATATTAACAATAATAATAATAATAATAATAATAATAATAATAATAGTGGCTGTGAGGAGGACACAGGACATGTAGACGGGGTAAACGCGCTCACTGAAGGCGCACAGCGCGTCGGTGGCATGCAGTGGATTTTACGCTACCGCCACCGCGAGTTGCGGGAGGCACGCATGCGCACTGACCACAAGCGCCCGGTCTAAAAAAAAGGAATCCTTATGCCAACTGATGTAATCAAGGCGAAGAATTATCTCTTATCTCTGGGCATACATGGTGAAATTGTAAGTATGGGCATGACAGCTTCTCTGTATGTGTGTAAGATGTCGATGTTCGGGTTTTCTGAGAGCAGCATGGCATGTGTGAGGTCGGGACTCGTGTACCCGAGATGAGATGAGATGAGATGAGATGAGATGTCTCCTTCCCGACGGAGAGACAGAGATGATGCTGGAGCCCTATGCCGGGGCCACTGGGTGCTTTTTTACTGTCAAATCGAGCAGATCAAGCCGTTAAAACGACCCGCTGTTATGTCCGTGTATGCGTCGCGGTGAAGGGTCTGTGCGCTTCATGCTGGGTGTCATCTTCCTGATTTCATTTCCACCCTCTTGTTCCGCATCGGGGCTTCTTCTGGCAACCCATCTCAGCGAAATCACTCTAGGACTATAGGTCAGCTGTAGGTAGACTACTAGGACTACTATGTGTGTGTGTGTGTGTGTGTGTGTGTGTGTGTGTGTGTGTGTGAGAGAGAGAACAATAAACATCACTGGGTTCTTTGCTTATGGACCAAAAAGCACTGATCACTGATGAAGACTGCAGTTGGAGATGCACCTCCATCTCCTCCACCACCTCCTCCTCCTCCTCCTCCCTGAATACTCCAGCAGCTTTACCCAGCATACACAGCAAAAAGCCAGTGCGGAATTAACATATAACCTATAGAGAAATGAACATTATAGGTGTTAATTCAGCACCAAGTATCTTGAACTAGCCTTCAGTATATTGTTCCCTCTGAAAGGACCGGAACACAGTGGACCTGAGTGGTGTGCAGTGAAAAGAACAGATTTGGTTTTCTTTTTCAAACACTCATTCATTCATTTATTTTCTGAACTGCTTAATCCTAATTAGGGTCGCGGGGAGGCTGGCACCCATCTCAGCCGACTCTGGGCGAGGGCGGGGTACACCCT